>CAMOHE010048507.1:0-26881 GCA_946598075.1 Artocarpus hirsutus | reverse complement strand
AATGTTATTTTATTTGCTTAATTATTATAACGATTCATTTTATTTCCTTAATTTCTTCCATATAAATAATTTTAAAAATTATCACTTTTAATCATAAATTTGAATTTTAAACCCTGATTTTAACTAAATCTTTATTTAATTAACTTAATTAAACCACCACGTCACCTCCCGTACTCCGGGGCGTGACAATTTAAGTCATATCTTACTAAGTGTTCTCATTTATATTCATTATTCGATTCATTATGATTGTTTTTTAATCAACAAATAATGAAATAAACCAATAGTATCATGCCGATCATTTCTTGAAATCATTTTGAAAGAATACCCTTTGTGGCTAAAATCCTTTTAAAAACATGGCTACCAAGGAGAGCAGTTTGAAGTCCTACCTCAATATCTTGTACTGAAGTCCAACACCGTAGTCCTAACCTACTATACATTAGCTCCATGGAACTACGAATCATCTTAAAGTAAACTAAGTTCATCAATATTTACCTTAGAGTATTCTACATTACTATGCTAACTCATAGTGTCTTAGTATGCCTTTAATAATCACAAAATCATGTTGTTAGGTCAAGGTCTCTATATGTGTTTTAAACAGTGAAAATCGATGAAAAACAACAAATTTCATAAGGCCCTATCAGCCTGCCGAGCTTCCTAGACCGGCCTATCAAACTTCCACAATTCGGCCTACCAGCCATACAAAACAACCCCGTCAAACTGTTCCAGGTTCGGCCTGCCGACAAGATGAGTCCGACATGCCAAACTCATAAGTCCGGCTTGTTGATGCTCAAGATCAGCCAGTCGAACTGGCAAAATTTGAAAAATTTCAACTTTTGAGTCTCGGCCTCTCTGAGCTCGAAATCTCATTTCCAACTTCTTTTTCAATTCTCAAAACATATATAATGTTCATAAATGATAGAAAAATATACTAGAATACTTTAAACACTTTTAAACAAGTTTTAAAGAGAGATTTTTAAGTAAATTCGAAAATGAGAAAAAAAAAGGAAAACTTGATTTAATAAATTTTTTGTCCAATCAGGCCTAGATTCATGATGATTTGGGCCCTAATAACTTAGTTAGAAAGGTTTCTAAGCTTAAGGAAACTTGGATTATAACATTCAAAGAAAAGTGAGAAACTTTGGAAAAATTTGAAATCTTGAAAAATAGAGTAACTCACCTCAAATTTGAGCTTTGAATCGAGTTTGGGGACCCCCAATTTCATTCCTAAGCTTCCAATCTAGTAGAGGAGCAAAGCTTGACCCCAAGATTTTGAATCAAAATGAGAGAGAAGAGAGACAGAAGGCAGCGAGAGAAAGAGAAAGAATCTGAGAGAGAGAGTGAAAGTAAGGAAGGAAGAGAGGGAGAGGGGAGAATCAATGGAGAGGGACATGGTGGTTTTTGGAGTGAAAACCATGTCTCGCATGTAGTTTTCTCAAAAGGACATATCGGACATTTGACAAATTGTTTTGTTTCAAAATTCATCAAGATAACAAATAAAATAACTAAAAGTAAGATAAATTTAAAAATACCATAAAATAATTAAATTAAGTTCAAATTACATTAAGGCATACTAATTCATCATTTACACACTAATCATACTTAATTAAATTTTTAGGTGTTACAATTAAGCTCACATGATTCGCATATAGGTCACTTATAAGGGCAAAAATGAGATTTTAATACTGTTAAGTTTTGTTTTACATTTATACTCTCGTTTAATTTTTTTATCTACTCTCAAGTAAGAAAGGTTCATATACATATTTCTTCTCGATATTGTTAATTGGTATCTCCTCATCTATCATGCATAACTTATCTTCTTTAGTATTCAAATTCAGAAATCGATGAATAATATCGACATTAAATGAGTTATGTATTAAAAAATAAGAAGAAATATGCAAGCAAACTCTCTTAAATGAGAGTTCATATTAAAAAAAAAAAGTATCAAGTGAGAGTATAAACATGAAACAGAACTTAGGAGTAATAAAATCTCATTTTTACTCTTACAGATAACCTATGTGCGAATCACGTGGGTTTAATTCCGTCTATTTAAACGAAAAATCAAAAATTTAGGAGATAAAGTGAGAAATTTTGAAAGTTCAAGAGCAAAATAATGATTTTCAAAATTCAGGGGGCAAAGTGAGGAGTTTTGAGAGTTCAAAGGGTAAAGTGGTGATTTTTAAAATTTAAAAGGTAAAGTCAGGCAGACCCTAAAGCTTAACGGCTATTATTGTTAATAACCCAAAAAAAAGGAGTCAAGTGAGAGTGCAAACATGTAACAAAACTTTAGAGTAATTAAATATTATTTTTACCCTTATAGACAACCTATGTGGAATTATGTAGGCTTAATTTTGTCTATTTGAACGAAAAATCAAAAATTTAATAGATAAAGTAAGTAGTTTTGAAAGTTGAAGTGCAAAATAGTGATCTTTAAAAATTCAGCGGATAAAGTGAAGAGTTTTGAAAGTTTAATGAGTAAGGTGATAATTTTTAAAAATCAGAGGGATAAAAAGAAAGAGCCTTTATAGTTTAGAGACCATTAGTGTTAATAATCCTAATGTGAACAAGTCTTCTTTTGATAAAATATGGTCAAATTAAGGTACAAAAAGATTATTTTAATAGACCACAAAACACCTTTGGTCAATGTCGTTGTTAGAAAGTATCACCTTAAATTTGCCTAAATTTTGTCAAAATGAAGATGGTTAATATGGAACTTAAAGCGTGACGGATTGTCATGGCATTTCTAAAAGCATAAGGTAAAACATATCATTCTAAAAAAAAGAGACAGTTTATGGTTTAGGTACTTATCCATGAAGGATCATTGTGATAAAAAGTGTAAATGTTGAAGGTGGAATAGAGGTAAAATTTTGATCAAGGAGCTGAGTGTAAAAACAATTATCTGCTGTCTAATAATGTGGAGAAAGGATTTACCCTCTGGCATTCCAGTTTAAATTGAAGTATAGAGCTTTCTGTGGCTATAATGTAAAATAAAAAACAACTACAGTAAATAACTTTTATATGTTATAATATTTTGAAAAAAAAATTGAACTTTTTGTTTGAATTTAGTTATTCCTGCAAGCATGAGCAAACAGGGAAATGGTTCAAATTACGAAATTTATCCCTTATTTTCATTTTTTATGGTAGAGGTTATATAACTAGTGGCGGGCCTTATTGCAGAGCAATTACACGCCAAGGTTTCAGTCGTGGATGAGAATAAAATACTTTTTTTATTTGTTTGAGTGAGGTGTGTGCAGAGTATATACTAAACAATATGTCGTTCTACAACTCAAACACAGTATAGGCTAAAATAAAACAACCTGTCGTTGTAAACGACAGTAAGATTTTTATTGAAAATGTAAATCGCTTCAAATTTAAAAATATTAAAAAACATCTTACTTATGAGTAAAGCTCTTAGTCGATGGATAACTTAAAACGAAAACAAAATGTCAGCTTAAACTAGAAAAAAAAGTCATCTATCACATCAAAACGACATGAATCCCCCTCGTTTGTTATCTAGACAATGAACGCAAGACATCCAACTTCCGCAAAAATCAAACCGAGAAAATTGCAAATATCCGGGAATTAGAATGAAGAAAAGCGAAGAAATGTAAATATTACTGAAAAACGACACCCACAACCATCCCTAACATTTCTTCCTTTATGGAACCAAACGACAAAAATCTCTCCATTCATGATCATTGAGGTCGCCGACGCTGAGACTGTTTCTTGCCTTGGCCGAAGCTATTCCTACGGCCTTTCTGATCTCTTCTTGCTTACGGTACTTTATTCCATAAGCGTTACGCGGGCTCTGAAACATAATGTAACAAAAATAATCGTAGAAATATTATTGAAAGAAAACAAATGAAATTAAGCAAAAACTTTCCGACAATATTGTTTTAATTTAAATTATTTAGTCCTACCAGTATGTGAACAGTCTGCAATATTCGTGAGGAATTTAATTAAAGACAATAGGAAAATGAAGACATTGAGATTTTCAGATGAGATTTAATTATAAAAATTGTCACAAGATTTCAATTGTAGTACACCTCATTTGATATATAAATAAAAAAAGAGCAATTAGATCTTCATTCAATAATATAAATTTAAAACTATGTTCCATTTAATAAAATCATTTTTTCAGTTCTTTTGATTAAAAAAAATTCTAGCCTCTGCCACTAATTCTCCTAACCTTTTATCATCAGCTAGACGGGGAAAATGGGCTTTTTACACGTAGCAAAATTTTAGTGAAGAAGTAAAAATATAGCAAAATTCTCGTACAATAATTATATAGTGTTGGCAAAATATTGCAAGTAATGTGGATAAAAATGAACAAGTTATAATTGAGAATATTATAAATCAGAAAGGCAAGTACAACAAAATTTTCAACTGAATTAAAAAGAAAATTGAAAGAATAAGCGGTCGAGGCACGTGTAGCTCACGTTTTTCTTAAAACAAATTCGTCCCCTCTGATTGAACATAAGGACTCAATGGAAGTCTGTCTCCTAGATACAACGACAACAACATGGACTTAGCACAATCAAGCATCTCCTCTAGTGAACTTGAAATAGTGTTTTTTTCTATCACCAAAGACGACCACAAGACTACTAGTGTATAAATTGAAAAACAAAAGAAAACTTTGTGACTTTGTGTGTTAAAACTGTGTGTATGAAATTGTAGAAAAATGGCCCTTTATATAGGGTGGTCAATGGGGTGTTACAACATGGCTTAAAGACGGGTTTTATGAGGTTTAATTCTGACTTTATGCATTACTTCATGGTGCCATTAACCTTCACTAATGAGCATTATGAGTATCAATTTCTTATTCACTCAATTATTGTTTTGAGCATATAAATATATGAATTTGATCTCCTTGCAATGAAGAACACAAATCCATCAAGATTTGTTACTTTTACGAAGTGGATCCTATTCAAAATTATGTCTCAAAATGGATCCTCAAAATAGTTATTAACTATTCTTTCTAACATATAGTACAAAATGTGAAATGTTTAGTATATAATTTTCGTTATTTTTATAATATTATGAATAGAACAATGTCATAGAGCACCGATCATGTTAAACATCACACAAAAATAGATGGTGAAACTCATTGTATGGAACTCACAAATAGGGGCCATCTTTATCCGTTGTAGTATCTAACACCAGCAGTACCTCTAAGTATTTTTCTTTTGAATGTGTTGCTAAATTTCAACTCCATTAAGAAATTTCGTCATAATTTTCTCAAAAAAAGAATTAGAGTAATATAATTTAAAGAATTAAAATTAGTAAAGACAAACCTTAGGACCGAGAGGACCTCTGCCCCACATCGGCGTAGTATGAGTGCCACAATTGGAGTTGGAGCAGCGCTGACTTGCATCATGATCCCCATGATCAATATCATAATCATCCTCCAATACTTCTTCTTCTTCTTGTTCTTCAGCCACATCAACTACTTCCTGATCAGCCTGTGCCTGCGGCTTCTGATCATTGTCGTCGCCACTGTCGTTACTGCGCTACCTTTTCCGCCTATTGTTCTTCCTTCGAGAAGGAAGTTTGCCTCTTCCAGTACCATTATTATTCATGGCAGTACCAGCATCATTGTGGTTGAGGAGAACTTAGTTACTGTATTAATGGCTGTGGAGAAGATGCATTCGATGTGTATGGTTTATTATTTATGAGATTGGCATTGAAATTACTAGAATTATTATACTTGGGAGGTGAGTGAGTATGTGGCCCTGATAATATTTGGTCTGCTTCAGCTCCTGTTTTAACAATCTGCCTATCAATCCCAGTTTGGTTGAATCTTCCAAAGAAATTATTATAATTGTTGGGCCCACCATTCTTGATCATCATATTATTAATGCCGGTACTATGATCTTCAGAAACCTAAGGCCGGCAATTTCGGACACGAACGATAACACGATACGAAAACAACACAAGATAAATAAGTTTGGACCACACGTTTATTAATTGTACCATAAATGGGTTGTCAAGAATAACACGAAAATAAATAGGCTGGATTCGTGCTAACATGTTAAACACGCCTTAACACGTTTAATTAAACGGGCCATAAACATATTGACATGGCACGACACGACCCGCCCATTTATAACATATTTAAACTTAAAAGTAAAAATATTTGAAATATTTATAGTAAGTTAGTATTAATTAGATATTGTGTTTTTGTTAATTTTCTTTATTGGCTTTTTTTAATTTTTTTTTTTTTAAGTTTTAGTTAATTGGGTCATAAACGTGTCATATGCATGTTGTTATGGTGTTAATCCGTCACGGCACGTTTAATAATCGTGTTAATCATGTCGTGCTGTGTTACGCGTGCTATAGGGTGTCGTGTTCGTGTTTACATTTATGGCACGTTTATTAATCGTGCAATGTTTGTGTTTGAGCTAAACGTGCCGTGCTGTAAACGTGTCGACACGAACACGATTATTGCTACCTCTACAGAAACCATGTCATTGTTGCCATATTGCCAATGTTGCATACGGGGCTGAAAAAGCATCAGTGTCAATTGAATTTAGTCGCGGTTAATTTAGATGATTAATTGCATTATTAATAAATAAAATTAAAAGTACTAATTAATAGATTTTGCATCTGAGTTCGAAGGAAAACAAAAATATGTTAAATTAGATAGATATAGAAGTCTCGAGTTGTTTTTTTTTTTTTTTGGATATTTATATAAATTTACATTTGAGTGCTTAAAAGAGCATGTTTTCATTTATGGTAAGTAGGGTTGGCAATTGGTGTATTTATGATAAGTAAAGCTGACAATTTGTGTTCGCGTGTCGTATTCATACCAACACATTTATGACACGACACAATTAGACTAAACATAAATGTGATAAACGTACTTAAAATACAAACACAAACACGACACGATTAAAAAACACTTGCCATAAAATTTTTTTTATATAAAATTTTTTAAAAATTTTAACTAACAATATTTTAAAAAATAAAATTTTTTTACTACATAATTTTTTTTATTTATAATTTTAACTATAAACTAAAGTAAAAGGCCTTTACTAGTGTCTAAAATGTAACAATATTTAATTATTGTTGAATGTTTAAATTGCATTTTTTTTCAATCTTAAAATTTTATCTAGCCAAGATTGGACACAAAATATATTAAACTTATAGATAACTTCACTTCAAAACCATAATAAATATATTAGAAGCTCTCATTTAATGTCAAATATTTATTTAGCAGGGTGGTGGGTGACAGCATGAGTGCAACCTTACATAGCTTAGGTGTAAGGTTCTAACCTACTCGGTTGGGGTGATTATTGTATCTCAGCTTCTTCATTTGAGATGAGAAAACTCTAGTTAATCTTTTCTTAACCAAAATCTCAATGAATGAAGTCTTATGCCATCCAGAAAAAAACAACAAAACAAAAATAAGCAACGAAATGCCTCGGGGAGTTGAAAATAAGCGTAGATCCGGAGATTCCCGAATAGGTTAGAATCGAATTCTAATGCAAGGAAATAATTTGAATGTTTTTGAATCTAAAAAAGAGGATTTAATGAAGTAAAACATGCGGACAATTTTTTTGATGAGGACAGCGGATAACTGATATCACTGATAATCAGTACATCTCAAATTGGTACTCACTAGATGACCCGTATTTTATAGAGCCTTAACTATAATATGAGAAGAAAAATACAAAAAAATAACAATTTTCTAGCCTGAAGGCACCATAACTGATAAAAGAAAGGCTCACTCTAAAGAGTAAAAACTAACAATAGCTTCAGACGAAATTGCTAGTAGAGTTGTGCACCATACACAGACAACATTACCCACGCTTAAAGATAAAATATTTAATTAGACGTGGATTGAGAAGCTATACGGATAGAAATCAGATAAGAATGCGTTGAATAAACAATCGGTACCCCACTAGATCACCATAAGATCAAATTTTAAGAATGATACATGGAATACTAGAATACATACATACATATATATATATATATATATATATATATGCACCAAACAGTCCTCTCTTTTCCTAAATATCTAGATAGAGGATATTGATCGATCTCAACATATCTTTATATCTTTCATATGAAAATGAATAACGAGGGAGGAGGTTCCTTCTTGTAGAAGATCAAGATGATATCCAATTTCTAGTAGGAAAGTCGCACCATTAAGAAATATACAAACAAAAAAAGGCCGCAAACATAAAAATCGACAAAGAGAGTATTGAGAGAAGCTTATAAACAGAGACAACTATGAAATTAATGACGTACCAGAGGTATATATGTGATATTAGCCTAAATTAATGAAAGAGATGAATAATGGAGATATAATATATATGAGAAGCTAGCTACATTGAAGCTGCGGTTGATGTTATGTCTTCTATGAGAATAAACGGCCATATTTATGGGACTTGCGGAGGACTTTGCAATTTTTTTTTCCTAAATGAGGGTCTTAAAATTTTATAAAGAAAAAAACAATTGACATATATATATATATATATATATGTGTGTCAATAGTTTGTCCATTCACAATTACCAAATATGCTTAAGAAGAAGGCGAGTTTCCTTCTCCTTCTTTTCTATCTTATTCCCTTGGAGTGTAGGTGTGCCACCTCAACAGAAGGTCTGACGGTTCGGAGTTTGGTGCCACCCTTGGGTTGGTCTTCCAGCCCTTGGCCCTTTACGAGGGTATCTATGCGACACGACAGGTGCAACTTTGAGCAACGGTCGATGTTCTAGCAAAATGGCATGGAGCTACAGAGTTTGGGGTGAAAATACTAACGTGTGTTAGGCTATGGCTTTTTTCCCTTTTTGGGTGTTGAAGACACTAAGATCTAGGTGTTTAGGCAGTGCAACAGCCGGAGATGGTGCAGTGATATATATATTTTTTTTTCACTAGATCAGTAGTGCAATGGTTCTCTGAGTTCTCTGCATCGATAGAGGTGGATGGCAGCAGGCAGTTCTCATGCTGGCAGCGGGCAGTTCTCATGCACTGGTGGCCTGATTCTTTTCTGGCTTCCTTTCGGCTCGATGTTAGTGCTTCGGCTTTCTTGCCCTTTCATGGCGATGGTCGGCTCGTCACCGGAATTCTCGTTAGTGTCATTTGGATTTTACGCACTTGCTTTAACTTTTGTGTTTGTCAAGTAAAAGAGTTGAGTTTTTTTTTTTTTTTTTTCATTTAGATTTAGTTTATTTTCATTGTCTTGTTTTGGCTATTATAATGGAGATGGTCTCCCATCCTTCATTTTTGGTTTGCATGTCATACTCGCTGGTTTTCAACAGTAGATGTGTTGATATCTGATTAGATCTTATTCTAAATTGTGTCGCTTGTCTTCCGGTATTGGGGGTTTGGTTTCAATCGATTAGTTTTATCTATTGAATGTCCCAGTCTTGTTTTGATGACCCTTTGTGGCACTTAATTTTATGTGCCTAATAGGTCTTTTTTCTTTGGATCTTGACGCTTGTGGTTTTTCTTTGTGCTTCATCCATCTTCACTGATGGATTCAATCAATGTTTAAGATCAAATTCTCCTATAGTGGGTAGTCATTTCCGACCATATTTAAATATTTATTCTTGTTTAGTTGGCAATGAGATTTTCTTTTTTAAAATAAGAATTATGCTCTAATGGACTAAGTATAACAAAGTTGAAAAGACAATACTGCCCTTGTAAGGTTACCATTTGGGGACCCCATATATATGGTAACACATTACATATTGTTATATAACATATCTTAAATTAAATGAATTATGCATTGCCATTACAATGAATGTTTAAGCTTGTGGCCTGATTCTTTTCCAGCTTCCTTTCGGCTCAATGATAATACTACGACTTCTTCGTCTTATGGTTGGCTTGTTACCGGAGTTCTTGTCATGTCATTTGAGTTTTACCTGCTTGTTTTAAATTTTGTATTTGTCAAGCAAGTGCGTTGATTTTTTACAATTAGATTTAGTTTGTTTTCATCGTTTTGTTGGTGTTGGCTATGATAATGGAAGCGGTCTCCCCACCTCCGGTTTTAGTTTTTGTGTCATATCTGCTTGTTATCATCAATAGTTATGTTGATATCTAGCTAGATTTGATTTTAGGCCATATCGCTTTGCTCCTTAGTATTGGGGGTTTGGGTTAAGTCGACTGATTTTATCTATCTTCTATAGTATTGGCCTTTTGTAATGAGTCTTGATTGCGCTATTTTATGTACTAAGCAAGTCTTTTCTATTTAGGTCCTGACACTTATGATTTGTCCTTGTGTTTTATCCATTTTCACTGGTAGGTTTAGTCAATGTCCGATGTTAGGTCATCTGGGACTATATTTGAATACGTACTTTTTAGTTGGCTACAAAGATTTTCTTTAAAAAAATACCAGTTACGCTCTAAGGAACAAAGTACATTGAAGTTGAAAAGACAATACCGTCCTCATTAGGTTACCATTTGAGGAACCATATGTATAGTAATACATTAGATATTGTTATATAACATATGAAAAATTAAATGAATTATATGTTGTCATTACAATTAATGTTTAGACTCTCCTGTAAGTGAAATTTTCTCTATTCTCTTTTTTTATTTATCGTACTTTAGAACTTTTCTACACAATAATATATATACATATATATATATATATTTGAACTAAAATCTTCACATATTTTGATTAACTTTAATCTTTCTTTCATGCTAGCTAATACTTCCACGTTTATCCTTACTTCTGGACGGAAATGCTGGCCGTGAAAAAGCCAGCGCCGTGGCACTGCAACAAGTATTGAGTTTCCAATACTTGAGGCAGAAAGCTCAACGCCACGGCACTGGAACTTTGATATCATAGCACTAGGTTGAAGAATTTGTAAAGGGTACGTTTTCAGCATCCTAGCGCTAGAAAGTTAAGGTGGTGACGTTGTATCATGAATCAGCCTTATTTTTAAGAAACTGACCCTGTTATGTAATTCTATATATAGTAGATGCAAGAGCGTATCTTTGTAACTCAGAAAATATAGAGTGAAAGAGAGACTAGAAATTATTCCGCTGTGGCTGTAACTAGATGTAGTTTTCACGTTGAGGGTGAACCGCTATAAATTTATGTGTTTTTTTTTTTCGCATATTTTTGCTCTTGATAAAATTAGGGCTGCTAATTCTCAACAAGAAACACGTGCATTGCACTTATATAATCTAGTCGTTATATTTTTGTAGTACAATGATTTATGGTAGACACATAAATGTATTCTAAAATACATGTAAGAATATAAGGATAAAAAATACAGACTGAACAAGGAATCATTAAAAAATAATGGCTAAGATGGCTGCAATAAAAAACATTTGAGTATAGATGGATATATTTTGAAATTTTTTTTAAGAGGGGCAAAGTGCAAAAAATAAAAAAGAGAAAGCAAAAATAAAAATAAAAGAAAGAAAAAGGAAGGAGGGACACATGATAAATGAAAAAAAAAAAAAAAAAGGCCTTATTGACATTTTTACATATGTAAAGATAAAGATGAATGTATTTCCTAACAACTTTTCATAGCTCTGTAAAAATAATCAGTAAACTAACTTAAAGTTATATTTCACGTGTGAAATTAAATTTTTAGTCAATTGTTTTTTTCTTTCATTCCATTTCTTTTTTCAAAAAATCATTAAACTAAGTTTTAAGCTTATGTCAAAAACTCACATATTTTAGCCGCTAAATTTCACAGATAATATTAATGCGTATTATGTCTGTAAATTCTGTGCAATTTAGAGTATTTTTAATATGTAAATTTTGTAAGTATGGTTACTCAAAAATTTGTAAAATACTCTTAAGGTGAAATTTATATCACATTAATTATAAACTTTGTGGTATAAATTAGTAAAGAAAAAATTATGTTAATTAAAGTAGATAATCATGCCATAGTCCAAAGCAGTACAAAAATAGTTAGTTGCCAGTCAGATAAACAGGTAAAGATTTCTGTATCTACAATTCATTAGTTGATAAATACAATGTAAAAAGAAACATATAAGTAAAAAGGGTATATAGTAGAGTGTAATTGTACTAATAAAGTATAAATGCAAATAATGAAATACAATGTTGAGAATTAGTCAGCATAAGGAAAAATTAGTTAGTATAATTTTAGACTATTAAAGATAATATATTTTCAATTTTACACTTACAGTATAAGAAAAATACAATGTCGTGTAAATTTATACAGTGTAAAAAGGTTGTAGAACCCACCTATTTTTTGCAAAACGACAAAAATTTGCCACCCCACCCGTGGAGACAAATGGATTCATCTAGTGGAGGAGATAAAATTTTTAGTTCAATTTTTACCCTTAAAGGTTGCAAAATTGCAAATAAAATAAAATAAAAAATAAAAAACCCTAAAGTGATAACTATAAGCAAAAAAGGAAAGAAAAAAGTTGTCATCATTTTGAAAGCTTGGAAAAAAAAAACTCCCATTTCTTCCTCACCAAAACAAGCAGCCTCTAGAGTCCTTCTTGAAAATTTTTCTTCAAAATTTTTCAAGAAAACAACTTTCAATCAAGTTCTAGATTAAGATCAAGTGTGTAGATCAAGGCTAACAAGTTTTAGAGAATAAACCCTAGACTATTCTTTATATTTTTTAGAGCTTTTTTTTGGGTTTTTGGAAGGGTTTTTAATGAGGTGGTTTTGCTATGGTTTATGTAATGAATAGCTTGCTAAGAACAAATCACTTTGTGGAAGCACTCAAGCTCACAAAAGCCTTGGTAAAATCATGAATTTTTGGTTACTCTTTTTTTTTTTTTTTTTTTGAAACTTTGAGTGTAATTTATACTTCATATAGACTATGGCATATTAAAGATACATTATGGCATGATTGTATGGCTTGTTATGTGTATGATAATAAGGTTTGTTGAATGGAAACTAGGGTTTTTGTATTTAAAAACCTAGTTTGAAAAACTTTACTTAAAAATGAAGTTTTAAGGTTTTTATTAAAAGTAGTAGTTTTATAGGACTTTTAGGAAATTTAATTTCTGGGACAATGCTAATTCTGCCCAAAAAAGTGGGGGTAATAACTGTTATGAACAAAATTTTGGAAAATACTATAGGGGTGAAATTGAAAAGTTTATGATTTTAGGGGCAGTTTTAAAAATAACCAAAAACCCCACTGTGTAGTCCAAATTTCAAAAACATTAAAACATGAAAGTTGTATAACTCATCAAAATGGTTGAAAATTTTAGATAGCTCGTGGAAATTCTGCATAGTCTATGAGTTACGAATTTCAAAAGTTTTAGTCACAATTTTAATAAAACAAAGAGAAAGAAAGAAACACATTTCTAAATTAAATGAATTGGATTTAGACATTTTGGAGAGTATTGATCCTATTGAAAAATGGAGCCCAATAGTATAGTATGATTATTTTTGGAACCACGGGCAAAATCTTAAAAATTTTCACACATTAGGTTAAAATCGTAAAGTTTAGTTAAAATGAATTTTTGTCGTAAAATTAAAACCAATGCCTCGTTTTTATTGCCCATTGTTAAAAGCAACAAAATGCAATTTTTTAACAAAAGCGTGCTTGAAAAGTTTTTAAGGACCCATCGAGGACAAAAATGTTATTTTCCACAGAAACGATCCGGATAGATCCCAAGACGTTTGAATTAGAAAAATGCCCCTAGCAAGAATTTCTTCCTAGTTCCGTTAGTAATGAAAAAGCATTGATAGATAAGCAAAATAAGTTCCATTATGCTCAAGTTTCTAGGAAACTGCCTAATAACCAAATTTGGCAATTAGTGTTTACCTTTTGCTATCGACATATGGCTTGATATTAAGCGAGATCACTAATGACGAAAAATTGTCCAAGTAGGATACTTAGACGGATAGTAAAAGGAATTAAAAAAAAAATTGGTTAAGCAAGATGCAACTTTTATATAAGTTTCAAACCCCATCTACAGTGTGGACAAAAATTTTCAAAAAAAAAATACTATTGTACTATTTAATCAAATGTATTGATAATGCATCCATTTTAGGTTATTTAAGCATCATAAATGGTATGTCAGCATAATTAAAGAGCTGGTAAATAATACATTGAATAAGATAAGAAAGTGTTGTTGTACCAACCTCCCGACACAATGGGGGTTCTAAGTTATGTTACAGTCTTAATGTTATGATGACCATTATGCACGAACACTTGGACCCTAGTTAAATTAAGTATATGACATAATAAAAGTTCATAATGAGCATAAACGGGTCATGTATACAAGTAGAGATTCATTTTATAAGATTTATTACTCACCTAATTATTTTATATAGTAGAAAATCTCATGAAGAGGCCGAAATAGAAATATTGTGGAGCTGACAAATAGTAGATAAACAAATGTATATTTGCCAAATAAACAAATGTATAGTTAAGGATATTGATACTATCACAGCAAAACTTTTTCGCTATATATTAAGTACCTTAAATATGTTGCTTTTAAAAAAAAAAAAATATGTTGCTTTTAAAAAAAATATACAAAGCATGTATGTAAATATACTTCTATAAGTTTAACAGTTTCTTTTAAATAGGAAAACATGTAATGCATTTTTATGACCTTATTAAAGTTTAAACAACGTTTCACAAAATGAGACTATACTTTTATGTAGGATCGTCTATCTAGTAACTATTTTAACTAGAATTAGTAAATATTTTAACTAGAATTGTGGAAGTTTTCACCTAGAAAACTCCTCCAAAAATTAGCGTATGCCACTTGTCGCCGCGAGCACACGGTATTCTTTAGTAAAAGGCGAAAGAATAGTTCGCTCTGTGCTCACCGCGTGGCTGCGTGGTTTGGGCGTCTGCTGCTGTTGTCGTCTTATAGCTGGATCTCCCACTGGATTCGCTCAGTCGCTTCCCATGTGGGACTCTGTTTAAGTGGTATTTCATCAAGCTGTCTCGAATAGACCATGAAAAGCTTCATTTCATACTTCACGACCTCGCTGCCCATTATATTGACAATGAAATTGGTTATTCAGGACAAGGGATTGTGTACTTAAAGATTAGTTGAAATTTTAGAAAGATTTATTATCTGGACTTGCGTCAACTGTAAGCTGAAAAAAAGCTTCACACATGACTTCCTGGGAGATTAATTATAATTGGTTAACAATGATAGTATCGCTTAACCAACAAATGAATCTGTTGTGAAAGATCTAAAATTACTCCAAAATTTTCACAGATCACAGCTCTTAGAAAGCTGTTTTTCTAGTATTATTATTAGAATTAATTACAAAAATTCTTCTTAAATTATAGCCTTTGTAACATTTAGCCCCTCGAACTTTAAAATGTAACACCCATTCTATTAACAAAAATGGTTCTTATGTTATAATTTTAATGAATGTTGACAAACGTTTATAAGTTAGAGATATTTTGGTAATTATAGTTATAAAAATAACCATAAAAATTAAAATTATAACAAAAATAGTCTATATTTATGATTAAAAACAAAAAAATAATAATTTAAACTATTATGTCATTGGAATCCTTCTTTTTTATATATAAAAATTTTCTTCCAAATTTTATTTTTTCATACCAAAAAGTATTTTAAAATTTTAAAAGTTATATATATTAGTGAAATAAAAAAGAATAGACCATAAATATATTCAATATACTAAAAAACATCACACAATTTTCAAAGAGAAAAAAACTTTGATGGTATTAATAAAATTTTTTTCATACTTTTTAAAGTTTTTATTGGTATTTATACATTTTAAAATTTCAAAGTACTTTTTTTGAGTGTGAAAAAAGCTAATAAAATTTTAAAGAAAATTTCAGTTATGTGTGTGGCATTAAGTTTTAAAAGTATGACATCATGAAAATTACTTAAATTTTAAATCATTTATACAACATGCTAATTTTTTCCCTTACGAGAAGCACATCCCATATAATTTCACAAACAATTTTTTCAAGTTCCCTTTTAAACTAGTCTTTTTTAGTCTCCTCATTTTTTTTTTCCTTGCTCCGTGAGAAATCAAAATTCTCTATCCATCAGACAATCAGAATGCAGAGAATGTAATATTCATGTCCAAAAATAAAAAACAAATCATGGAAACTATTATTCATTCAGTAAAGTAAATCTGTTAAACTATTTGCTTCGGGGGCTTTTGAAGTACAGTTTCTAGACAAAGTATTACTTCGTGTGTTATACATGCTATGAATGATTTCAAACAATTCGTCTGTTAAAAGCTATAATTGTCTTTTTGGGTATTGGATCTAAAAATTGGATTTTTAGATTTAGATTTTTGGATATTAAAATTTACTTTAAGTAATAACTTGTATTTTCATTAAAATTTCTTGAACTTGCATATTGGATTTTTTGATCGCTCACTAAAAATATTTTGTTCGAAAAATCAGAGATGCATATATAAGGAGATACAAATATATTAAGCTCTTCATGTTATTAAATTTAGATAAAGTAGCAAATAAGTAATGCAGATACAACTAATAAACAAACAAATGGAAACTACATATCTGAACTTTTATTTTATACAAGCACTAAGCACTAAGACACATAATGTTAAAACTTTTTTCCTACATTGTGTAAAATATAAATAGATGATCCTAATGATAATTTCACACCTAACTCCTTAGGCATACCTTGTTTAATAAATCTTGCAAAACCAGCTTACAAGAGAGTCAACCAAGAGATTATAAAGTTAATAGTTATCTCATAATAATTTCGTGTACGACTTCTGATATCTAACATTTCACTACGCTCCACAACCACCATCCATAACAACTCATCTCCCCAACAAAGTGACTTCACGGGATCGATTAGCAGCCCTCCTCAAGTCATCCCGTTCATAGCGACGACCGTATAACTGTAACCAGCAGCGGTCCATATTATTGACTGACCCAAAAGTAGCTCTTTCTTTTTTGGCACCTTCACTTGGCTATTGATATTTAACACTTGATGTGGCTTCACCGGTGCACCTTAATCTAGCCTATAAAACAATCCCTTTAACTGGAACAAGTATGCAATGTGGTGGCCTGGTTTTGATACTACTTGTTTCAAATCTATTGAGTAAAATTCCTTGCAAAACTCTATTGCAAAAAGAGAAAACCTAAATGCTTATAAACTCACTAGTTATCAAAAATCATTTTATGTTCAGCCTTTGGTATCTCATAGTTGGTCACCACAACTGTAAAAAGTGAGCTCATGTTGTGGAATTCAATTTTATAAGTTTATGGTGTTATAAACTGCTAATTTTCTATAACATTGTTCGTCATATACCATAAGAAGGCATGTTGGTTGTGAGAATAGTTTGAACTGATATTTTGAACATATATAGTTTAAACGGTGTTTTAAATTAACGTTTAGAATGGAAATGTTTAAACAAAGAATAAAAATCATGTCATAGAACTATTGTTTGGAGATATCAAATTAAACTATAGTTAGGAAAAGAAACAAAAATAAAAAAGGTTTCTATTGTAGATAATGATTCAAAACAGTTTGAACTTAAGAGAGGTCAAGTTTTTAAAACGGACAGTTTAATCTGTTTAATGAGCCGTTTATAAGAACGAATGAAGCCAACAATTTTAGTTTAAAAACTATAGTATATGAGAGTTTTATATTACTATAATTTTTTTAAGCTAACGTGTAAAAACTTTATACTGTTCAAACTTGTAACTAACGGTTAAAACTGCTATTTCAAACGGTCAAACGCCCTCTCACGGAAGCACAAATGATCAAAGGGCAAGCGCCTATGCACCAAAAGCAACATTAATTTTAAATATTACCGGGGTCTTTTAACATATTATGAGAATAGCTGAGCCCCACCAACCAAGTAGGGCCCGCCATGTATCTCACGTTCAGGCTCAATCCGTCTGCATGTATGACATTTTCCGGCTAAATAGCAACCAAAGTGTATAGCATACGTGTGAGAATCCTTTTATGACCCACATCAAAGAAGCTCTCTCTCTTTCATCTTCTCCGTGCCACACCATTCTCCAAGAGCTGAGAGAAGTACTCCTCATAGAAGGAGAGAGAGGAGCGAGGGAGAATGAGTAAGAGAGCAAAGAGGAGATCTCTCTCTCTCTCTAAGAAAGTGCTTTCTTCGTAGGAAACTGCTTTATCCAACAGTGGCTTTCTTATCTCCAGGTACTTCTGGTTTTTTGGTCTTTTGGTTCTGTTTTATTCTGAAAATTTTTCCTTTTTTTATTTTCTTTTATTCTTTTCTGTTATGTTCAGTACGTTTGCTGAATTTCCTATGCTACATCTATCTGTAATTAGATAGATATATATATGTATACATATATTTTTTGGCTGCCGGAATCCCATTTCTGATTATATCTTTAGTATAGCAATGCATTAAGTGACTGTTTTTTCAGTTAAACTTTCTGTTGTCTTTTTGGGTTTTAGAATTTCTTTTAAGTTTTAAACAGAACGGCCTTAGCAGTAGCCAGTATCTAGATCCCGCAATGATGTGGATGATATAACAAACGCAAGATCTTTATATCTATATATATATATATATATATATGCACAACATTTTTTCACAAACTTAAATAATCATCTGTCTTTTTTGGTATTTTTTTCCCCTAGAAAAAGGGCATGCATTGCGTTTTGCCATTTGCATGGCAGTTCTCTTGTTTTTCTTTTTTTCTTCTCCCCCTTCAAAATTGGAATGACAGCCCTTTGATATATATTGAATAAAATCAGACATTAATAAAATTCTTTCATAGTAGTGAAATGAAAGAGAATGTAACATAAACATATTGAATACAACAAAAAATATGACATAAAATTTTCAAAAGAGAAAAAATCTCTCACATTATTAATAAAATTTCTTTTATATTTTTTGAAGTTTTTATTGATATATATACTTTTTAAAATTTTAAAATATTTTTTGAGTGTGAAAAAAGTTAATAAAATTTTTTTAAAAAATTTAATATATCAAAAAAATGGGATCCGAATAATGGTATATTTTTAATATTTTTTTTGTTTTTAATAACCAATAAAGACTATTTTTATTATAGTTTTAATTTTTTGTTGTTTTTATAAATATGATTACCAAAATATTCCTAATTTTAAATTTTTTGTTAGTGTGCCATTAAAATTCTAACAGAATCACCATTTTTGTTAACATATCATACTTCAAGAGAATGGATCTTACATTTTAAAAAAAGTATTACAAATCTTATAGTTTAGGGAAATGTTTGCAATTAGCCCTTTTTAGGGGGAAAGTCTGATGTTGTTACAGTCGAGAGACACTTGAAAAGCGACTGTGGCAGTTAGATTCAAATGACATACTTTAAACCACGTGCAATCAAAAAACTGCATGTCGCATGTCTAGTTGGATTATGAAACTTAAACTTTCAAGCTAAAGCAACGTCCTATAAAGGGAGGAGAATCTTTGGAAAGAAGTTTAAACTATTTGGATTTAGAAACTTACAACTTTCAAGCCAAAGCAACGTCCTATAAGGGGAAGAGAACGTTTGGAAAGAAGTTTAAACTATTTTTTTTGAAGGGAGTTTAAACTACGTTTTGTAGTTTCAATCAAAGTTCTTACAGCATTTTATTTATAAAATTTAAACCAAAATATGATTAGACATACAAAATATAATTCTAACTGCCTTTCCAAATGCTACATAAGTCTCCCAAGCTAATGAAGCTTATTATCAAGTTTGTACGTGCCCTCTCTCACTAGGCCAAAGGATCATGTCCTTTCCTTTTTTCCCTCGTTGGTAGGCTCTTACTTATTCGTTGGCATCCCATATTACATACAACACACCTTCTGACTTTATTAGTCATCATGACACATGGCACACATTCTAAACGTCGAAATTTTATTTTTTTAAATTTAACGATCAACTAATTGTGTTTCTTGCAGTGCAGATTAAAACCCTGCGGTTACTATTGGATGCTGACCTCCTAAGGGCCCACCCATCCGGCCTCAGGCTTGAATCATTTGTAAATCGTTCATAAGAAGGCCATAGCACCGCAATCCAACTTATGGGATTGCCGAATTTATGCCACTAAGTTCATGGCTGCTTCTGCAAAAGGCATCAGTGATGTGGCGGAGGTAGGGTTCTGTCCTTTTTAGCGCTATCATAGCACCTTTCATAACCCTTTAATTGAAATTACGTTAATGGAGTTTATCTCGCAGTCATAGTCTTACTCACAATATTCTGTTGCAGTTCAATACTGAGTAGGCTAGGTTTTCATTAGGGATGGAATTGGTTAGCTCCATCTACAACGAGCTGCGATTGGAAAGTTTTAATGGCTGCCACTCTCACTTGAATGATCTTGTTCGGATGACCCGGGAGCAGGCAGCTGCTGTTGTGGATGCCCCCCAAGAAAGGCCCCCGTGGGCAGCCCAATACCTATGGAACAGGACCTTCAATCGTCACCAAGAAGCAAAGACAGCAGAGATGGCCTCGGCGGAAAACAACATTACTTTGGTAGTAAACGTGTAGCAGTCTGGTTTCATTAGTGTAAAATATCCACTTGATAATGTTTCTGCTAGACAATTTTGGCGAATGTAGCATGCCCTAAACAGCCATAATAAAAACTTTGTTTTACATATATTAGGAGCAGGCCTATTTTAATTGATCAGATGACATAACTGCTGGCCATTGCTAGCTCTTTCGACCAATTGTTTTGTTATCTGGTGAGCAATAGACATGGTGGATCAACTCGGTATCATAGTTTTTTCTAAACTTACATCGCAAATTTCAGAGTATGAACAAATTATTGGCTCACTTTGGTAGCTGCTAAATAGCAAATTGCTATTACCTTGTCCCCTTAATTACAGTTTTCATTTGAATTCCGTCACCAATTTGTACGCGAACTTTTCTTTTTCAGATTATATATTTCTTGATGTTATTTATGCTTTTCTTACACTTTGATTGGGTTAATTTCCCTATTATGCTATGTCATGAAGGGGATCTCGTAGTCTCCTTCTGTGTCAAAGCTTGTAACCACAAGGTCACAAAAAAATTAGAAAAGATTAGGGGAAGTAGCTTCATGGGGTGGTTAACCATTGTAGAGCATTTTCAAAGTTTAGGAGGAGTCCTATTTTAGTTTGGATATTTTACACTTGCCAAGTTATACTCGCCAAATAATTAAAGAAAAGAGTGTGTTACTAACACTGTGAGCCTCATGCTTATCAGCGGCTATGGAGCAAGGGACCACTGAAATTAACACAAAAACCTATGAAATAGTTGAAAACTTAACATTTAAAAAATATTAACGGGGGCATGTACAATAACCACATTAAAGATGACCATCCATGACCACCACTAGGTAAAAAAAAAAAAAAAAAGGAAGAAGAAGAAAAAGAAGAAAAAAACTTACATCCAAAAGCTGAACACTGCATATGACAAACAGTCAAGAAATTAACTATTATTTGGCATAGTGGTGGGAATCATAAAGTCAGTTATGAATGGTAAAAAGCTCTCACATGTTATAATAATAATAAAAATATTTATTATAGTATAAAATTTTTATATGTTATAATAAAAATAGTTCTAATCAATGATTTCTATTACTTTTAAACGGAGACCAATAAAGCCGCTCATTGCAAACAGCCGCTTACATTTTTCTGATGAGAAAAAAATAATTAAAAAAAAACAGCCGCTCATGGCAACTCTAATGAAATTGAAGGGTCAACAAAAATCAAGAAAAGGTCAAAATTTAGCCTCCAGGTACAAGTGCTTAAGATGTTTTTCTTGTTACGTGGGATGGACAAGGGGACGTGTAGCCATGTGTCAGCGTGTTCAGTTCCTTGGATTGTCCATCACCTTTTGGAAATCGCAACCAACGTCTCGTTTACTAAGTTGGATTTAAAAAAAGCAGATACCTTTCTGGATAAGATAACGTGGATGTCGTTTTCTGTGACGTATGAATGTGAATGTCCTGTTATGCAATTTATTAACGGTGAAACTTAACTTTCAAAAGGTTGATGAGCTCGCAAAAGTCACATCAGAAAGCAACACTATCAGCCTTTTTGCAGCCGATAAAGTAACAATGTTTAATAAGACAGCCTTTGCCTCTTTTTGTTCCCCTCTTAAAAAAGAGGGGAAAAGGGGTTGTAAGCTTAGCGTGAGCAAGATAGA
Source organism: Artocarpus hirsutus (assembly GCA_946598075.1). Taxonomy (NCBI): domain Eukaryota; kingdom Viridiplantae; phylum Streptophyta; class Magnoliopsida; order Rosales; family Moraceae; genus Artocarpus; species Artocarpus hirsutus. The sequence continues at coordinate 4,864 of CAMOHE010048507.1, read as the reverse complement.
GCCACGCAGGGACAAAAAAAAGCTGTCAATTCTTCAAAACTTATTTTTTCTTTTATATTCTTCCTTAAAATTAATTTTACCCCTTCTAAAATTTTATGTTTCATTCAATTTTTTTTACAAAACATTAATAAACTTTCTTTTAATTTTTCTAACTCCACCATTAAGTGTGAGTGTGACACATTCTTATGGTCCGACTTTTACTGTAACATACCAAGTAAGAAATATTATATTTGTTTAAGTATAGGTCCTTTCCGAGGACCGTAACAATGTCCATTTAGTGAGTTGTGTGACTTGCAGTTATATTTACATTTATATTTCCTTTTTTTTAAGGCAACTCGTGGAGGCACATCTATTATGACATTGGGTCAATTTGGTAATTTAGCCGATTGTAGCGTTAGTAGTTGAGAGTCGACCACAATCAATTCACTATCAAAAAGAGAGATCATGCATTTCAAAACAAAAAAAAAAAAAAGGAAAAACTAGGCCGTGACTCGTTGCGATAGACCCCGTATTCACGATCAGTCAAACAAGGAATAACGCTGTAAGACTTTGGTAGTGTTAAAAACCACACACTAACTAAAGGTGGGTTCTGCAATATGAGGTTCACCTTCTATTCCCTAAAGACAAGACATTGTAAGCCATTCGGAAGTTGCGATTTTGCAACTCGAAGTAACTTTACATTACAAGTGGTCGTGTTTTCAACGAGGATGCGGCCTTGTTAGTTTTGACGAGTTTAGTAGCAGTTGAGAGGGGAGAAAAAGAAAATGAGAAAGGAGGTGAAGAGGAAGAAGACAGATCATAATGTTAAGCGTATTTTTGTACTTTTAGTTAGTTGTCAAGGCCACACAAACATGTAAAACACCAAACAAATTATAAATTTGCTTATCATATTATAACTTTTTACGTGTTAAACGTGTCTCAGAGCTAAAAAAAAGTGTTAAAATGTGTCAAAATCGCTAAATTCTCTTCATAAAGTGACATCATAAAATCCAATAAGGTAAGTCCTGAAATATTATTACCATTATATGCTTATTATATGATTTTCTAAACTCTCAATTTCCATCATATGCTTATTTTATGATTTTATTTTTCTATTCAAAAAAACTAGTTGTTTTTGTCTTATTTTAACTTTGAGACAATAAAAATTTCTTTTATAGTTAAAACGCAGATTATAAAAATATCTTTTGTAGTTAATGTCGTTTCCACCCTAGGTTTATTTATTTATTTTGGAAAAAAGGGAACTAGAATCTATTTTATAAATTCACGTAAGAAACTCTTGTGTTGTCAAAAATGGTCGTTTTTCATATGCAAGGACACAACTACCCTCATTAACGAAAATATTTACAACAATTTAAGACCCCTTAGTTGTAAATTTTTTTAAAACCAAATCCCCTCCCCCTCCCTAGTCCCAAAAAGAAAAGAAAAAAACCATCATCCATCTAAAATTGTGAAAAAATAGTAAAAAAAAGAAAAAGTTTTTTCTCCAACGAGACCCACCCATTGTGGGTGGTTATAGGTCTCACCATAGACCCTCGAGGGTCGTGAAACATGGCCAGGATAGGGGCCAGATAGATCATTGTAGGACCGCACAATTACAGACGAGCTTCATGGGTCACCATCGCAACGATAGTCCTCTCCTCCTATACATAATGGCGCTCATCCAACTAGGGTGACAATTTGTACCAATTGACAATGTTCGCGTCAATACAAATTTAACATGGCATAATGCAATTAAGCCTCAACATGAGCATGGCATGGCTAATAAATTTGTCAAAAATCTAAACCCAAACACAAACGCAAAAAATTTTATTACACAACACGAGATATAAATGCATTTAACAACTAAGTTGTAGTAGGTTGACATGACAAAAAGATCTATTTATGACCGAAATAACTTGATTAGCATAAAAATGATCAAACTAGTATCAAGTCACTGCAAGTTATAGCTAAATCAAGCATATGATTCATATTACTAGCAGGGAAATCAATCCTTCATATCCCCATATGGAGCATATAAAAAAAAATCTAAATACATAAAACATACGTACATGCATACATGTATTTATCTCTATATACATGTAACGAGCATGACAAAATTTTAAGTACCATACTCGAGTATTTCGCGAGTCAATTTTGAGTTAAGCACGTGGTCCAAAATCTAATGTTATTATTATGTTAACCCAATATTTACATAATTAAATGGGTTACACAAACCCATTTATTTTGTGTTATTTATAAATTGTCATTGTATTTGTAAAAAATTGTCAGCACTACTCTGCAGAGCGATGAAGTTCTCCTCCTCCTTCTGACGCTTTTTTTTTATTTTGGTATTTTTAAATATGCTTTCATTTTTTATTTTTAAAAGAATAATTAAGGTCAATGGGAGCCTTTTGAAATCTTTTGTATAAAATTTATGTGATTTAAAATGAAGAGATATTTTATTATTATTTTTCTAAAAGAAAAAGAATAGAAACCCGCACATTTGATTAAAAAAGGCTTTTTTGCACGAATGTCCCACAACTTCTCACATTTGGCAATTTGGTCGCTAAACTAAAAATTTTGACAGTTGACTCCTTAAATTTGTAATTGTGTAGCTTCGTTAGTCCTTTTGCTCACATTGTTAAATTTTGGATGGATGTTAACAAGTGAATTGCACATGCTCATTTTTTAAGGGCAAGGATGGTCATTTCATAAAGCCACTATCAAAAAAAAAAGTTTGTACTTGTGATCCTTTGACTCTTTAATAGATGATATTTTGATTTTTTTTTTTTAATTTTAACGAACAACCTCCAAACTCTTAAACTATGGGTCGCTTTTAGCATGGATCTCGTGACCTATCACAATATGCAAACCATGGGTTGCGAGACCCACTCGCTTCTCTGCGAACCACCTAAGAATGCTAAGACTTGAGTCTGTCTGCCGGAATTTGGGTCTCTTTGTCGTAATTTTTTCTACGTATTGTGAAACCATATATGTTGTAAATCAATTGTATTTTAGAGATTAATCTGTCTATATTTGAAATTTTAGTTTTAGGGAAAACTTTTGTGACATGGCCGGCATCTAGAAGTTGTAGAGGAACCCATACTTCTCTTGATCTGCTCAACTCCACGATCACCGGCGGCGACACAGAGAGAGGAGGCAAGGTTTTGGGGTGAGAGCCACTGCCATTTGTGTTCAATTTTTTTCCCCGATAATGTTTTGAATTCTTTTTTGTTGGATTTTTAATTTTGAGGATTTGAGGATTTGATTGTGATAAATGCTAGTTCTGTATATCCTTATTTGCAAATTGGTTGTTGTTTTTTTTTTTTTTTTAGCATTTCCGTTTCTGAATGGAGCTTTTTCACTTTTCAGCCAATAATACAAGTTTTATTATTCTATTGCTCTCTGTCTGCGTTTGAACTGATTAGTTGCCCATTATTTAGAAATTTTGTTTTTTTTTTTTGGATTTTTTTATGACTATGCTTTTCTGGGGCTCTCCTCAAGATTAGAGGTGGGTTACTCTCCAAGAGGGCAAGCTTAGACCAGAATCTTGAGCTTTATAAGATGTTTGACTAAATGGTATCAACAATTGGTTAAAATATTTTTATTGTTGCATGTGAGAGTTTTACATTGTAACAATTTTTTTACCATAATATATAAAAATTTTATACTATTTAGAACTAAAATAGTGATTAAAACCACTCTCATCAAACAACATATTAATGGTCCAGATCTTTTTTTTTTTTAATGAAGACTCAAACAGGGACTTTTTTTAAAATAACTTTTTTGAAAAATTTTATTTAGTCAATGACCTCTTTTTTTTTTTTTTTGGTTTTCGAGCATAAAAAACTAGCTTTTTGAGCATCAAAACAGTTCCATTTTTTTTGTTTCCATCTTAGTTAGGTTCATCTTTTCGAGATAGTCTTTTTTTTTTAAAAAAAAAAAAAAAAAAAAACTGGGACAACTTTAATGCTAAAAAAAAAACCCTTTTTTAGTTATAAAAAAATCATTTACTCAATTTTAAATTTTCTTTAACCTTTTTTTCAAATTTTTCCACTCAAACATGATCATCTTATTTCAAATAATAATAAAAAAAAGGCAAAAGAAAAAGTCCATCTCCCCACACGGTCTCAAATGTGATCATCTTATTTCAAATAGATTCTTGATGGCCACGCATGATGAAAAACCTGAAAACTTCTTAAAAGGCTCTGATGTGAACTGTCTTGTGCCCCCCGCAATTCTGACGATGGTGGAAGTTTCATTCAGAGGATGCAAATATCAACTATGTTCACTCGCCAGCAGAAGATCGTTGTCGGGGTGGGAGGTGCGGGGGGTTGTCGGAGGCGGTGGTCGAGGACTTTTGCAGAGGAGGTATGTTGTCGGTTTAGAGGTCACAGTGTTTCTCTTTTTTTTTTTTTTTTTTTTACCAGATTTTTTAGGAAGAATTGGGTTAAACACCCCGCCCAAAAAATGAATTGGAGAAATGGCCCGAATTTTTTTGTGCACAAAAAAAAGATGACATGTACATGTTTGTTTCCTATTTGGCATAGATATTATCCATCTCAGCCCCTCCTCCACGTGACTTCCCCTTCGTTCCCCTCTGGCTCGGCTATCCCTTTGGCGAAATCTCTCCTCCGAATTCCCTCTTGAATTCTCTCCTCTCAAATTAACCCCCCGAAATCCCTCCGTCAGCCCCTCGCCTCCCCTGCCCTCCCATTCCTTTTCCCAGCCGTTATGTAGAACGGAACATTTGCCAACGGAAAGCTTGAAGGTCGCCTTGGTTCCCCCTTCTCGTGCCCTAATTACGAATTCTCTCGTTGTGAACGGCGGCCCTAAATTCCCTTGTTTTCCCTCCCTGACGATTTATTTTTCTTCCTCCATCGAC
>CAMOHE010048506.1:57899-77078 GCA_946598075.1 Artocarpus hirsutus | reverse complement strand
TAATATTAATTAATAATAATATATATTATATTTAGATATTCTATATGTTATATATTATATATTTTTATTATTATTGTTAATGTTATTATTATCCTTATTATCAAATTATTATTTTATATTGATATAATTTTTATATTTATATTTTATAAATATTAATTTATAATAATATTATTGCTATAATAATTTAATAATAATATAATTATTCTAAAATATTATATATAATATATATTATGGTTAATAATATATAATATATGGATATGAATATAAATAATAATAAAAATATAATTCTTTATAATATATTGTTATTTTATATAATATTAACATTAAGTAATAATATTAAGTTCTAATGATATTATAAATATTTAATGGTTTTCATAGTATATTATATTATCTATTTATTATCATCATTGAAAAAAAGATAAGATTTTCATAGTTTTGAGATTCCTAAGAATATGAATATCACTTTATTAAATAGGATTTAGATTACTTCAAAATAGGGTAATTTGAATTCCACAGGAATGAGTTTTCTAGGAATCCAAAACTCAGAATTGTTATACTAAACATAAAAATCTTACAGATTCTATTTCCTATTTCAGGATTATTGCGTACTAAACGCCCCTTTATAATAAGTTTGAAGCCCCAACGTGTTAAAAAAAATCTTTTTTCATCCCTATAAGATTATACCTATTACTTATAAAACTGTGAAACTTAATCATTATGTAACGTATTTTTTAGATAAAGTTTTGTTATTTTGTTAGTAATAGAGTTAAAACCCTGTCTAAGTTAAATAGAATTACCTTGTGTAACCAAGGATAAACGATCACGAATGGATGAAAAGGCTAACAAAAGCAGACAAACAATAGCGTCTGTGTATATACATACATCCAGGGGTTTTTTTTTATCTTATTAGAATTGGCAAAAAATCTTGTATTATGGAAAAGACTGACCGATCAATAAAGTGTCACTGACAAGGCAATCAAAAACTGACGGGGTTTATAATTTATTTGGAGGAGCGGGCATATGCTTTCCTTAATTTGGGTCATTTCATAAATAATAATTTTGTGCTATCGTTTTTAAATCTTGTTACTTTTGTAAAAAAAAAAAAAAAGAAAAAAAATTGAAACAAACCATTTTAGGAAAATAGAACAAGAGAGAGGAGAGAAAAAGAGGCACAGGGAAAAAGAGAAAAGTGCACAAAACATAAAGTGAGGGAAGAGAGAGAAAAAGCTCGGTGATGAGATTTTTTATAAAAGAAATTTGAAGATATTATATGCCAAAAATAGTATGAATTAAAGGTTTAAAGAAAAAATAATACAAAACATTAATAGTGTTAAAGAAGTATAAGACCTAATTTTCTTATTTTTTCACAAGGCACAAGGAAGTTAGATGAAAGTACTATTGAAAATTAATTTTCAAGTATAATCCCAAGGAGGTTTAATTCAACAATAAATTATTTATAATTTCACTTGATTATTGAAATCTGTAATTCAATCCATTAGGTGCCATGGATGCTCAAGTAATTTTATAACTTCTATTTCGTGTTAAGATTTTGATTATCATTTAATTATTTTTCTAGTTTATTTTGTAATAGAAGTCTTATATGGTTGTTGATATGTAGTTAAAACAGATATTATATTTGTTAAAATGAAATGATGAAAGGAAAAAAAATTGTTTAAAAAAGAGGAACAAAACAAGGAAAAAAAGTATTTTAGAAAAGTATATTGCATGCAAATTTGAAACAACTTGATTGTAGAAGAGTATTTAGAAGAAAAAAAAAGGAACAAACTAGAAAGAGAGAAGTTAAAAAGAAGTATAAGAAAAAATGAATAAAAGAAAAAAAAATATTGAGAGATTAACACTTAGAAATTCTGATTAGATATGGTCTTATAATTGATAGCAATAAAATTAAGTAAAAAAAAAGGCTTTTATTAGAACACACGTTTCTTGGAAATTAGAAATTACATTGTAAAAAATACCTGCGGTTACTGGCCATGCAATAAAGGAACATTTATTGAGAAGAAAATGTAAAACATTGAGACGGTAGTACTAGCACACAGAATTGAGACCATTATCAATCCAAGGTACTATAGGGACGTGATAATTAATTCTTAGACATGGTCAAATAACAAGAAACAAAACTTTAGAGTAAAATGCTTGAAAGTACAATCATGTTTTTTCTAAAACAAATATCAAATATCAAATATGGTGTTAAAATGTTAAGATAATAACACCATATATCAAATATGTAATCCATCTCCAACCAATGACATATAACATTCTTATTCATCATTTTCTTTTTCTATCTTTTTTTTTTTCAAAAAGGAAAAAACAAATACTAATAATTTGGTTGCATCAAGATATAGCTTGCACTTGATGCTACCCAAGAATAGATATTCAAATTACTTTTGGCAACAACAAAGAACAGAATATTGAAACATACCCTATATCAAAAACCTATGATGAAAACTAAACCTGAATTGTATAATTAATTAATTGGCACGTAATTAATGTGCTAATCAATTAACTAACGCTCAAGCCTCACAAATCCAAGATAATCTTCGTTGATCCAACTATACTTCTCCATAAAAGGATTAGCAATTGAGGTTGGAGGATAATTCTCAATAATCCCTTTCCACACATTCACATCGTCCAAGTCCCTCATTACCTCCCACAAACAATTGTTGCACTTAAACCCCGCCCCAAAACTCATCATCAAAATCCTGTCCCCTTTCTTGAGCCTCTTCTTCGCCTCCATGTACCCCAACACGTACCAGAACCCGCCCGCCGACGTGTTCCCGAACCGATGCAGCGCCATCCTCGACGGCTCGAGATCGTACTCGCTCAACCCTAAGCTCATCCCAACCCCATCTATCACCGCCCTCCCTCCGGGATGGATGCAAAAATGCTCAGCCCCAGTCTTGAAGTCCAAAGAAGTATAATTACCATGATCCATAATTTTTTGATCAATTACCTTATTTTTGTTTTTGTAATTTCTAACTAGGTTAACAAGCCAGTACTTAAGAATCTCCCTCACCGGGAGAATCTTCGGGACGAGAACCCGTAGATTCACCCGCAGCGCCTTCGCCGCCGCCTTCGTCAGCTTCTTCGTGAGCCGAAAGCCCTCGTACCCCATCTCGTCCTCCAACTGTATGCAGCACTCGTAGGCCTCATCGTCGGCACCGAGATGCGTCCGTACAAGGCATTTTAGTTTTAGGATCGCCTTCGTCTTCAAATCATTCCTGTTGGTGAACAGCATGGAGCAGCCGCCTGAGCGGAACAGGCAGTTGGAGAGCATCATGGACTTCTCCTTGCCGCAGTACCAGTTGGGGCCGAAGGACTCGGTGCTGACGACAATGGCGTAGGAATTTTTGTGAGTTTTGAAGAGGTGTTGGACAAGGTCTATGCCGATTATGCTGGCGCTGCAACCCATCCCTGACAGGTTAAATGACAAGATGTTCTCCCTCATTTTGTACCGGTTGACTATCCGCGAAGTCAGCGACGGCGCGGGGGAAAACAGCGAGACGTTGACGACGAGGATGTCGATTTGCTCCGGAGAGAGTCTCGTTTTCTCGAAGAGGTTGTCTAGGGTTGTGAAGATCACCTCGTCCATCTCCGAGGTGGCGTCTTCTAAGGTCGGACACTCCTCGCGGGCCTCGAGGACGTTCTTCGGGCAGTAGGTCTCCTCGCCGATGCCGGAGCTGACGATGGTCTTGAGGAGGAAGCGGAATTCGTCAAGTCCGAGGTTTTTGTTGCGGAGGACTATTTTGGCGCAGGAGTCGGTGGAGAGCTTCGTTTCTTCTGCGGGCTTGTAGCACTCGTAGGCGAGCATGTAGCAGCATTGGTGTCGTTTTTGGAGGAGGGACTTGGTGAGATGAGAAAGGGCATAGGAGATGGCCAAGATGAGAGCTATAGCTACGAGAAGCTCCATGGCTATAGCTAAGCTATAGAGAGATGTAATGTTAGTTTGAGAGTGACGAGATTTATGCAGTTGTTTTGGTGTGGATTTTGTGGAGAGTTGTAGTATAGTTGTGTGAGTATATATAGAAAGAGATTTGGAAAAGAACTATTTACTAAGGCAAAAAAAATTTTTTGGTCAATGACCTCTTTTTTTTTTTTTTTAACCAAAAAATAAGCTTTTTAGGCATAAAAACGGCTTTATTTTTTTTTTCATCCTGTTTAGGTTCATTACCTTGCTACAGTTTTTTTTCTTATCTTTCTAAAAAAAACTGAGGTAGTTTTACTGCTCAAAAAAGCGTGTTTTTTGTTGCAAAAAAAAAGATCATTTCCCCAATTGAAATTTTTTTTTTGCCTCCTTTTCAAATTCTCCCATTTACTATATGCAGATTACTTATAAAGAACAGTGGACTATTTACCATGTAGATTTGTAAAGTAACTTTAAAAAGTAATTTCATTTTTAAGTTTCTATTAAAAAACTAAAATGGAACTAATTTCTTAATTTTTTAAAAAAAAAAGGAAAAAGAAAAGGAAAACATATATCATTTCTGATTCAGATTATGCTGACCACAAATGGATTGGTGCAATAAATAGAATGTCGCCTTTTCTTTTTTTTTTTTGCCTCCTTCCATATAATATTCAGATTGCAATCTTGATAGTTACAATATAAAAGGTCTTGTCTGGTTAGTAGATTGTATCGCTTTAGATTCATGAAGAGTTGTCTGAAACTGTGCTGTACGTGAGTTATGCCGTTTTAGATCTATTAGCTAGTGCATTCCAAAATTTATTTCATAAGTTATAGGGTCGAGGGTGGCACCGACATTTGCATTATTTTGGGTGAGTTAAGAGCTGTAAGTATATACAGGGAGAGATATGGAAAGAAACTTTTTACGATATGTACATAAGTAAAAAAGAGGCAGCTTATACATTTACTATGTAGATTTGGCAAGGAACTAAAGAGCAGTTTGAATTGAGAGTTTGAACCGAAAATTATATAGTATAATATGTGAGAGAAAATTGTTAAAAGAAGCATTTTAACTGCAAGCCACAGTTGGCTTACTGACAGCCTAATAGTTCTTTTTTAGTTTCTACTAAAAATTTAAAAGGGAACTACTTTCTAGAAAAAAAAAAAAAAGGCAAAAAGGAATAGTTTTCATTCTATTCTAATAGAATGATGTATTATTTTGAATCTATTTTGATTAAAACTACCATAGTATTTAAAAGCTTTACACTGTAAAATGTAAAGTAATATTAACCAAAAGTTTTAATGTTTGAAATTGAGAACATGCCAAACACCTTGGAAATTTATGTGGTAATTACACCGCTAGCTTTTAGGCCAATATTCATGCAAGTATATTGGGGGCATACGCACTGGCTCTTAAATCAGCCATTTAATTGCATCACCTAGCTCTTTAAAACCAATTGTATAAATTATATAGTTATACTAGTTCTCAAATATCAGCATCGTCGTTTAAAAGAATTTGTGCTCTTCAACTTGGTACTTGTCTTGTATAGAATTATAATATATTAACAAAATTTGGATCTCACAATCACTAGTATTAATTGGTGATCTTGATATATATATCATACAGCATACACCACATGTACGTGTATATGTCGGCGGGAATATGTGGTATAATTGGTCCTTAGGATAAGCTTAAATCACCTATAGGGATGAAGAGGAATATTTGGAGAGAAATGATTTTTATACGTACTCAACTACTTTAGTTAATTGGATATTCAAAATTAATTGTCTTCATCAGTGCTGACATGATCTTAAACTGAATTCTAACTTGATCTTTACGTGGTGGGACGGGCAGCCCATGATTAATAAAAACCGTGGTTGAGCTTGAATATACCGAGTTATATGGAATTGGAAGCAATATGTAAAGTACTTATTTTGGAGCAAAATGAAAAAATGGTCAGAATATTATAATATCATGAGTAATAATGATAAAAATCCCAGTTCAATCTCATTTTATTATTGTATTAATTCAATTGATCTTGTCGGATCCCATAGTTTTTCTGCTTTTTTTGTTTCTTCTTTCATTTTGACCTTCCGAAAGTTATTGCAAGGGAGAATGAACGATAGACTGCTAGTTAAAATTTTTGAATAAAAGTATTAGAGGATGTCATATGATCGAAGTCCTTTTGCATACAGATGTATGCTTAAAGTGTGCCCTCAAACCGTATGCAAGGACCATTGGGCATTTTGGCCATTTTGATTTTGTTGTTCCTTTTAGAATCTTTTCTCTTTTCCATTTTTTTTCCCCTCAACATCACTTAATTTTTTAAAAAAAAAATTAGTAGATTAGTTTGAGATCCCTAACATTGTCTTTACTGTGCCTTTTTTATTTTGACTCTAATGTGATTTATAGGGTGTTTAAGAGAGTAATTTAAATTATCAGTCTAGGTTTAAAATTATAGCATGTGACTGTTTTATACTATAGCTTTTTAATTTAGCATTTGAAATCTTTACATTGTTTATAGTTTTTACTATTGGTTTGAACTATTCTTCCAATTGCTATAATAAGGCATTATTGATGCGAAACACTATCCATTTATAGAAGGTGGGTTCTAACCCTCTCTTTTTCGGACTTCACATTTTTTATTATTATTATTATGGAAATGGCAATTGCAATGTAAATTAGAACAAAACATATGGTAATTTAATTAGAAGCAAAGGACCACAACACATTTAAGGGCTCAACTGCATCATAAATCGAAACCACCAGTAGGTTTGATTGAAATGCTTATTGAGATAACACGTGTATCAAGTTTCAACAAAGAGAAATTAAAAGGGAATACAACTAATCGAGTACTCTTTACAATACATCACTATAGATACTGACTACTCCAATCAAACACGATCAAGGCTAAAAGCATCGAGAGCAATCATACCACCTCATTTTTCTCACTTCACATTAGAAGTACAAAAAAAAAAAATTCCCCAACTCAAGTTCAATGGACCAAGAATTTGAAAATGGTTGTACTTGTAGTGTACAATCAACAATATTGTGAAAAATAAATCACCTTGTTTTATACAAGTGCATATATACAAATTAAAAATCATTCCTCCCGTGTCATTTCTTCTGGGTCATGTATAACATTTTTGTCATGCATGCGCATATATATATATATATATATATATAAGATTTGATGTTCGTTAGCCGGTAGAAATATACAATTAAGTATCACTTGGTCCAATCCAAATTGCTGGCCAGTATATACTCTGGAAATGCAGAAGAAAATACCAGAGTGGTGAGTTGGTAAGGAAGTTAAGTGCACTATATCTATATTTCTAAACTACTTTTTAGGCATTTAATGAAGGGCCGACCATTTTAGAATTGGCAGTGCTTTTATACATATATCTTTATATAAAGTCAAGAATCCATGCAATTATCGAATATCTGCTTTCATGAAATGTATTGTGATCTTTATTACAGTACTACAGCAGGGTCTACAACATTTAATATGAGACGGACATGGCCTTGCGTGATTATATATATATATATATGTATGTATGTATGTATATATGTAATTGTTGTGGATGATATTGCCTGGTGGAGAAGACACGATTCAGGATTTATTATTATTATTATTTTTTTGGCGTCCCATAAATGTCAAGCTAAGAAGAGATCATCTTCTTGTTGTAAAATTGCTAGGGGTGAGATTGCTTGATTTAAGAAAAGCCAAATTAAATAAGGACTCTGATGCACCCCACAGGCATCAATAAATGTAATTTAAACAAATCAGCAGTGCATACTTGCATTTTTTTTTTTTTTGTTTTAATTATATATCTACCGTGACAATGGGAAGGACTTTTTCTTTTACCCCCACAAAAGAAACGCATTGGAGTAAAATTTTACAAGAAGGCTTACCAAACTTAAGTTAGAAAACATGAGAAAGAAAAAAAAAAAAAAGACTTAACACGAAGAATCTTTTCTTCTCACATTCATATGCCATTTATATGAGACTAATTAGATTTGGTATATATGCAGAGTGACGAGACCTTTTATATATGTGTGTATATATATATATATGTGTGTGTGTGTGTGTGTGTGTGTGTGTTAAACATAATTATACAAATTTTGCGTTTTTAAAATAATAAACGACAGTCCCCATACAATCACTTTCTATATATAAATATAGGGACCAGTACGAGAGACGGAGCCAAGATTTTAATTTTGGAGGCATAAAGTAAAAACCTCGAATATTAAATATTACAATTATTAGTAACTAAGTTTAACATATTACAATTGTTCTCTAGGAGTTTTCGTAAAAACGTTGCATAATAGCCTAAGAGTTCTCTACAAGTTTTTAATTGGGTTGTCCTTTCTCAGTTGGGTATAAAGCCGTATAGGTTGTATACTGCTGATATTAGTTATGAGATATAGGGGGCTATGTACAAAGTTTTTTTATGAAATATAACTACATTTAAAAATAATAATAATAAAATATAACATCCAGGGGCCTGGTCCTCGGGCCCCTCCAGCATAGAAAACAAGAATTTTATTTTAGGAAGGACATCAACTAAGAACGTGAAAAATGTCAACCCGCAAAATATCCTCTCCTAGTGCTTTTAACTCGTTGGAAGCATGTGTTAGACAAGTGTATACTTAGTTTATTGATTTGTTTTTTTTGTGTGATATTTAATTTTTTGAAGAGTTTAGTTTTTGTTTTATTGAATCTATTATTCTCGTGAGTTTAATGAGTTTAATTAAAAAATTTAAGTAAAACAGAATGAAATGCATGTTTCCATCAAAATGTGTTTTTTATTGAACATCATTTGTATAGATAAATAGAACATATTTGAGTACCAACAAAAATTTTAGCAAGAAAATTAGGTAGAAACTTAGTTAGGAGGTACAAATGGGGTAATAAAAGTTGTTAGTATCAAAATAAGAGGGAACATTTGAAAAAAAAAAAATCACTTCACAAGGCCAAATCAGAAAAAGGAAGTTATTTATAAAAAAATAATAATTTAGAGGATTTCATGCTTTAGGGACACAATTGAGAAAAAAAATATTTCAAAAAATTATTTAAAATTTCTTTTAATGGGTCATTTGAAACAAGGTGTTTGAATTGATGAGTTGATGAGTTCAAGTCAATTTGGTATTTGATGAATAAAATAAAGCAAAGTTTAAAATAAAAATAATGATGTAAAATAATTAAGCCCTCTAGTTTTTGAGAATCTTGGCCCTTTTTAAATTCTCAAATGTCAATTCAAAACTACTTGATTAATCACATAAGATCAAAGCTATCATCTCAAACCGTAAGATTGAAAATTATATTGATTCGAACCTACGAGCTAAATAGAACCTAATAGCCCACATATATCGTAGGTTCATATCATAGACCGAATTATTTTGGTACAATATTTTCTATCATAAAAATTTAAATTTTTGAACAAATGAGGACAACTTAGTTGGTTATAAATCTCTTCATCCCAACTATAGGTTGAGAGTTTGAGTCAAGCTTACCCCTACTAAAAAACAGTGACATTCTTTCTTCCTTTTTATAAAACAAAATTAATTTTTGTTAAATTTTGTGAATTAAACGGCCATAAGACTTCTGCATTATAGGCAGGGGAAAGACCTTCAACTTGCTCTGACATAGCACCCAAAACAAATCCCATAAAGTCACAAATTAGTGCCGCACTGCAAGACTCATTATTGTCATTAAAAGCTGCATTAACGTTTAGCTTTAGAGGTCCTTATAGTGGAACAGATCTGGATTTTCTCAGCACTAGGCACGAGGGAAGAGTGAAAGTTTCTTGCACTTTAATCCTCATGACACTTGATTTTGTGTAAGGAAAGAAGATAATATCTGTATTATATTTATATCTTCACCCCTTAAAACGTCAAAGAAACATAATACTCTCTCCAAGTACTTTTGTTTAATGACCCAAAAAAAAAAAAAGAAATGAAATCCCAAATCAAAGCAACGGAGATAGAACTAATCGTACATTTGATACACTAATTTTATCTGTATATGTTATAGAGTTTTTAACTGTTAAAATATAAAGCTTTTATATATTATAAAATTTAAATTTATTTTTCAATTCAGACTAGTTTACTTAATACAATTATCACTTCTTTCTCCCCATACTTTTTTTCTTTGGCATTTTTCATTGGTTAATTGCATTTATGTTTTACTAATTATATATTATTTATTAACGTAAGTCGCATCAACTTAATTGAATATAAGTTTTTCTAATTTTTTTAATAGATCGTTTATTAGCATAAGTCACATCATACTCATAAACCGTGGCCGCAAGTGAAGAAAACTGTCGAACGTTGTCACTTGTACCCGGTTGGTTGTATGTAAGTTTCAGATATGGAATTATGGATAGAATAGACTCGGAAATTATTGATTTATTATTTTATCAAAAGGAATTAATTTATTTTTCACAAGAAGAAAATACATTATCAGTTCCGGATTCTTAGAGTGGGTTTAACAACTTAGTTGAATTCCAACTATTTACGAGAAAAGGCTTTTATATAATATAATACAAAATAAAAATATACTATAATATAAAACTTTTATGTCCTACAATAATTATAGTTATAACTTATATTTTAACTATATTTTTAAACGCTTTCTTAATTTTGTAATTTTCTAGCTTGTCCACACACATCAACGTATAAAAAAGCAAAGAAACAACAAAAAGAAGAAAAATCAGTACTTGTATGATATTTGGAACGCACACACACTATTGGTTGAAGTGTCTAAAATAGTTTCAAAAGTCCATCAATAATTTTAATATGCATGTCAGTGGGTATTCGTCTTTTTGTCTCTCTCAATAATAAATTAATGAATATGAACTTTCCAGCTGCTATATTTATTAGTGCATGTTACATTTAGTTTACGCTAAAACGACCTTTTAGACTCTGTAGAGTGAGAGGAAGTCTTCTGAAAAATTTTTGTTAGTGTGAAAGCTTATATCGTTTTGCAAGCAAAATTAAAAATTTTGACTAGACGTATGAAAGATATAGGCAACGTTTAACATATATATCGAAGGAGCCCCCATAAGACAAGTCGTAGGCATTAATTCATAGATATTTATTAGTGAGAATTTTCAGTTTAATACCCTGTATAATAGGCAACGTTTAACATATATATCGAAGGAGCCCCCATAAGACAAGTCGTAGGCATTAATTCATAGATATTTATTAGGGAGAATTTCAGTTTAATACCTTGTATAATAGTAAAATATGAGTTTGCCATATTATGTTTTAGAATATTTCGTTTCGATACTTCGACTTTTTAGAAAATTCTTTTCAGCACTAGAAGTATTTTTGGGTAGAAAAATATACAAATACCCTTATTGCATAATACAATCAGTTAACCCAAATTTTTTAATTAAAAAAATATTTTAAAACCCTTATAAGTGAAGTCAGTTGATTAAAAATTTGATTAAATATATTTTTTTAATCAGCATTCTTTCAACATTAAGGGTGTTTAATTTGAATAAATTAGCATTCACTCAATATTCACAAACACAATTACATGTTGCAAGATGCAAAATTTTTGAAAAAATAAATGAACAAGGAAGAGAAAACACCCTGCAATGGCAGAGAGGGCGTAGTAGAGAGCGCAAAGCCAAAAAAAAAAAAAAAAATGCTTTGATCTTCAATGTGCCATTGAAGAATCTTTGGACAATCCAATCCAAAAAAGAGTTTATTCAGGATCTCTCAGAAGGAGCCTGAGCTTCGTCTTCGACAATACCAAATTCTTCAATGCTTGATTGCCGAGAAAGAATTTTCCCAAAAAATCAAATCTCGAGGATTCTTCGTGTTCGTGAGTGTGGCTTTTGGCTTCTGGTTTAGAAAGTTGCTCTAACGTCGGAGATGGGCATGGATTTTTGTTCTTGTTTTACAAAATTGGTTGCGGTTATAAGGATTTTAAAAATATTTTTTTATTAAAAATTTTAGATCAACTGATTGTATTATATAATAAGGGTATTTGTGTCTTTTTTTTTGTCCCAAAAAAGGCCTCTGGAAACTAAAAAAGATGTTCTAAAAAATAAAAGTATCGATTTAAGATATTCTAAAATATAGGGTACCAAACTCATATTTCACTACAACATAAGGTATTAAGCTAAAATTTTCCCTATTTATTAACATATTGTTTGAAGGCACATGTGCACTTAAATATTTTTTTATTAAATTTGTTCAAGAAATAGATGTAAGCAATCATGCAATCATAAATTTTCGTCATGGACTAGTTAGTAAAGAAAAATCCGTTTTTATCCCCGTAGGCAATGGCCGAGCTAGAAATTTTTTTTCATTGACGGCATAAATTAAACCAAAATTTTTAACTAAAACACATCATTACTATTTTAATAGAGTTTAATTCAATTAATGAAATTTACAATTTACAAAAAATTATAAATTCGTATAATATTTGATTGAGATGTTGTTTATTTCGTATTTTAAAAATGAAATATAATAAGTTATTTGAGAACCTTGGTTTAAATCAACATTTTTTGTTCAAACTAAGGTTATTATAGTGTTTTTTGGTTCAAACCAATAGTTTAAATCAAGGTCCTTAAATGCCCTAAGATAAAATTCAGAGGCATAGTTGAAACTTTTTTAAAAGTTTTAATATAAATATTGTTAAGAATAAGTTGTAGTGGAGGCAAAATAAGAAAAAAATGAAAAAAAAAAGTTTAATATTGAACTTAACTCATAAAGGAGCCACTTGGGTCAATGGGGGCAGCTTAACGTGGCTCCGCTATTGCCCATGGGGTTATGACCTCGCTACTCACAAACTGTAAACCCCAGTCTAGTATGTAGTGTATTTTTTAGATTGGGTCCTACTGGTTTGTTAGTAACGAGGCTACAACTTTATGAGGTTAAATAGAATTTGATGTTAGTAAAATAAAAATTTGATTAAAAAATAATAATATTAATGTATTATAATTATACAATAACCTCATTACTAAGGTCATCAAATATCTTTTTCTTGACATAAAAGTAAAGTAAATGCAATGAGGTAAAATAGAATGAAATGCATGTTTCCATCAAAATGTGTTTTTGATTGAATATCATTTGCATAGATAAATAGAACATATTTGAGTATCAACAAAAAATTTAGCAAGACGTTTAGCTTTGGAGGTTTTTATGGTGGCACAGATCTGGATTTTCTCAGCACTAGGGAAGAGTGAAAGTTCTTGCACTTTAATCCACATGACACTTGATTTTGTGTAAGGAAACAAGATGAAATCTGTATTATATTTATATCTTCGCCCCTTAAAACGTCAAAGAAACATAATCCACCCTCCAAGTACTTCTATCAAATGACCAAAAAAAAAAAAAAAAGAAATGAAACCCCAAATCAAAAGCACAGAGATAGACAGCAATGCCCCTTGTTTTAACAACTACCCTGCGTGCCAACGGCTAATCCTAGACTCATCGAGTGCAGTCTTAAAACTTACCGTACATTTGACACACTTCTATGCTATAAAACAAGGGGATTTTTCATCAAGTTAATTGCATTTAAGTTTTACTAATTTTTTAATATATTATTTATCAACATAAGTCATATCAAGTTAATTGCATATAAGTTTTTCTAATTTTTAATAAATTATTTATTAACATAAGTCACATCATATCCATAAATGGTGACGCAAGTCAAGAAAACAGTCGAACATGGTAACTTGTACCCGGATGGTTGTATGTAAGCTTCAGACAAAGATAGACTAGACTCAGCGATTATTTATTTATTATTTTTTGAAAGGAATTTATTTATTTATCAGAAGAAATAAATACTTTATCTGTTTAGGATTTTTAGAGGATGTTTGGCAGAAGTGGGAACCACTTAGTTTCCATCACAAACTTAGTTATAAACAATAAAAAGTTTTCATATGCTATAGTTTAAAAAAAAAATACCACAGTGTAAAATTCTCATATGCTACATTAAATGTGGTTTCTACTACTGGTTCCACCATCCTTCCAAACACCCACTTAAAGTGTGTTTAACAACTTAGTTAAATTTCAACTATTTATGGTGAAAAATTCATATATTATAATATAAAATAAAAATATATAACAATATAAAACTATGATATATTACATTAATTATAATTCTAACTCATATTTTCAAATTTCAATTACGTTATTAAAAGCATTCTTAATTTTTCTAGCTTGTCCAAACACACCAAGGTATAAAAAGCAAGCAAAGAAACAACAAAAAGAAGAAAAATCAATACTTGTATAATATTTAGAACGCGCACACACTATTGGTTGAAGTGTTTAAAATAGCATCAAAATCAATCAAGGATTTTATTATACATGTTGGTGGTTATTCGTTTTTTGTCTCTCTCAATAATAAATTAATGAATATGAACTTTCCAACTGCCGGATTTATTTTATTAGTCGGTGATGCAATTATCTTACGCTAAAACGACCTTTTGGACTCTGTAGAGTGAAAGAAAGTTTTTTGAAAAATTTTATTAGTGTGAAAGCTTATCTCCTTTTGCACGCAAAATTAAAACGTTTTTGACAAGAGACGTGAAAGATAGAGGCAACATTTAACATAAATAAATATATATATATATATATATATTTATAAGAAGCCTCCAAAAAGATAAATCATCACGAGTAAATATAGTTTAGTTGGTTGTAAGTTACTTCATCTTAATTATAAGGTGAGAGTTTGGCTCACACTGAACCCCATTTAAAGACGATGATATAAAAAGAGACAAATTGTAGCCTTCTTGTTTGAAGGCACATGTGTAGATGTAAGCTATCACGCAACAATAAATTTTGGTTATGGACTAGTAAGTAAAGAAAAATCCGTTTTATCCCGTAGAGAATGGCAGAGCCAAAAAAATTTTCTCTGAAGGCATAAATTGAACTAAAAATTTTAACTAAAACACATTATTGCTATTTTAATAGAGTTTAATTCAATTTATGAAATTTTCAATTTACAAAATTATAAATTCATATAATTTGTGTTTGAGATGCTGTTTATTTCATATTTTAAAAATGAAATATAAAAAATTGTTTAAAAACTTTGGTTTAAACCAAAACTTTTGGTTCAAATTAAGGTTATAGTGTTTTTGGTTCAAACCAACAGTTTTAACCAAGGTTCTTAAATGCCCTAAGATAAAATTCAAGGGCATAATTGAAAATTTTTTAAAAGTTTTAATATAAATATTGTCAAGAATAAGTTTCAGTGGGGACAAAATAAAAAAAAATAAAAAAAGTTTAATATTGGACTCCAATCATAAATGAGCCACTTGGGTCAATGGGGGTGACTTAACGTGGGTCCGCTACTACCCAAGGGGTTATAACCTCTCTACTCACAAAACTGTGAACCCCAATCTATTATGTAGTGTATTTTTTAGATTGAATCCTATTGTTTTTGTTAGTAACAGGACTATAACTTTTTGAGGTTAAATACAATTGCCATAGATTTGCCCGTTAGTAAAATAAAAATTTGATTAAAAAATAATAATATTATAATTATACAATAATCTCATTATCAAGGTCATTAAATATCTTTTTCTCGATATAAAAGTAAAGTAAATGCAAAATCTTTTTCATTGCAAGTTGCACACTGATCAATATATTTCACAGTTTTCATTGCATTTACAAGATGTGTTTGCTCTCCACTGTTTCTTTGTTAGCCGTTCTCTCATGTTACCTTTCAAGTTATCATCGAGATAATAAAGAAAAGTAGTGATTACTAATTTTACTTTGAAACAAAGTTTTCTTTTTCAATTTCTGTTTCTAGAGTCTAAACAACGGTTTTCAAGCCTCTAAGCTGGTGTGAAAAAAAAAAAATCTCCTTCAAAATGAAATTTATAAATCATATTCTTTTGAATGGCTAGCTTGAACTTTCTAATAATAATAATAATAATAATAATAATGGCTAGCTTGAACAATTGGAATAGTGCAACTGAAAGTGGTTGAAGTGGTGGTAAAGAGTGATAGGTAGGTATGTATAAGCCTTTTGCAAGGTGGCTTGGCAGGATTTCTTAAAGGTCTTGGACCATTTCAAAAATATGGTAGGGACTGTTATCATATGTATAGGTAGTTAGAGCCAAAAATAAAATAAAATAAAATCACATATCCTGGTCTATGGAAATGTTATAGATCGGCTTAAGCAATATAGGTAAATGGAAAAATAACTCAAGTTGTAGGTTTTCCTTCGTCTGAGAGCCAATGATATATGATGATCTTCAAAAGAGTCTGAGCATTTTACGAATTGAAAAAAAAGATAATTAGTTGGTTAAAATAACCATTTTAATAGCTTAAACATATAATCAGTGGCAGAGTTATATTTGATTAATTTGTTTATTACTTTTGATATAAATATAATAATTTTATATATAAATTGCATTTATCAATGATAATTTGGTTAAGGAATTAACACGTCGCTTATCATGATGAGAGTTTATTAAACAAATTGTATCATATTCCCATTCAAAAAACAAATTGCATCACATCACAGCAAGAAGAGAATTAAAAACGTATAGATTTTTAAGTCTTAGAGCGAAGAAACATCAACATGGGTTGTACTTGTATGTAGGGCCGGCAATTTGGATACGGCATGATGACACGATATGAAAACGACACGAAATAAACGGGTTTGGACCGTACGTTTATTAATTGTGTCATAAATGGGTTAGCACGAACAACACAAAAGTAAACGAGTTGTATTTGTGCTAACACGCTAAACACGCCTTAACACGTTTAATTTAACGGGCCGTAAACGTGTTGACACAACACGACACGACCCGTCCGTTTATAACACATTTAAACTTAAAAATAAAAATATTTGAAATATTTATAGTAGGTTAGTATTAATTAGATATTGTGTTTTTGTTAATTTCTTTATTGGCTTTTTAAAAAAAATTAAAATTTTTTTAAATTTTTTTAATTTTTTTTTAAATTTTTTAGTTAATTGGGTCATAAACATGTCATATGCATGTTGTTATCGTGTCAACCCGTCACGGCACGTTTAATAATCGTGTTAATCGTGTCGTGCCATGCCGTGTTACGCGTGCCATAGGCGTGTCGTGTTCGTGTTGGCATTTCTGGCACGTTTATTAATCGTGTCGTGTTCGTGTTCAAGCTAAACGTGCCGTGCTGTAAACGTGCCGACACGAACACGGCACGAACACGATTATTGCCATCCCTAAATTGTCCTATGAGTAACCCAAAGGCTCAAAGGCCTATCTGAGCATGGGCTTTCTTAATATGGAAGCCCTATTATCACAAAAGGTTTCAACAATATTCGCCGTTTAAAAAACATTAAAAAAAAAAATCCGCATGTGGCTGGTACTCATATGGTAAGCTTCTGTTTGAAACTTCGTCATGACTGATGTTTTAAATTTAAAAATTATAACATGTAAAAGATTTATACTATAATAGTTTTTTGTTTTTTTATTGAAGCCACTGACTGTTTACAATTATAACTGATAAATTAAAACTAAAATTTCTAAAGCCCCTTAAATATTTGTTTCCGATTTACATCGGAAACAAAAATGTTGAAATATAATAAATTTGAGGAAGAAATGGATTTCACTGGGACAAATAAGAGAAAAAACAACTTAAGAGCAAACATGTATAGTTATATATATATATAAATAATATATGAGAGTACTGTACGAAAAATACGTGGAAGGACACACGAGAAAAAAAAAATTGCGTGAAGAATTGGAGAAATAGTGTTTAAGAAGGTATATTTGAGAAGAAGATATTTTAGATAATCTACATTTGAAAGAGCCTAAATAATTCGCTTCTAGATGGGTAGCTTGAACTATTTGGGAGTGTGCAATTTGAAAGAACGGATTAGTTGGTGGTAGAGAGTGAAGCCTTGTTCAAGGAGGTTTGGCTGAAATTCTGTTTTTTGAATACAGTAAGAACTCTAATCACAGATATAGATGTCTAGAAGCTGTAATATATGGGTTCCTGCAGACCCTTTCTGTGGGTTCGTGCCTCTATATGATAGGTCCGGATGCCGGATGGTTTTCACAAAAAAAAAAAAAAAAAGATGGGTTCCACAAATAAGAAATTGGGTGATTAGTTCTAACGGCTGGAGCTATTTCAATGTTTGGGAGGCCACCTTTTTTGTGTGAGTGTGTGTGAGTCATCATTATATATGATCTTTAATAGAATTTAAGGCATTTAATGTGATGAAAGTTTTTTTTTTTTTTTAAAGTAGAAAAGGGATTTTATTCATGTAAAAACCGTTATAAATAATGTGATAAACTCTATGATACAGAGCATGATCTAACTAATTTTATCAATACAAACATGATAACACACTGATAAGGGGAGTGACAGAAGCCTGAAAAATAAACGTTTGTACTTCAATACAGTTGAAATAGTCATTATAAATAGTTTGAATAAACAATCAATAATGGAGTCCTGTTTCAATTAAGACAGTTGTTTATATTTATTTTCAATAAAAAAAAAGTTCTAAATTTATAATCAATGCGGATCTATAATGCTGTGTTAAATTACAATATGATGAGTAAATTATCGCACACTAATCATAAAGAGACATTAAAAAAGAAACTTTATCATATCACAGCACGAGAGAGAGAGTTAGATTACAAGTTAGAGAGAGAGAGAGAGAGATAGATTACAAGTTAGTTGGTTTGAGAGTGAACCTCAAAAGGTATAGTGGATGTAGAATGCCTCGTATGTATATGGATCTCTTAGTGCCCCTAAAAGGCTGAGAAAGATGTTCTGAACATGGACCTGGCTGTGTAAATTAGGCCCAACCGTGCTTGCTTCCGCACAGGAGATAGTTCATATGGTTAGTTGTGATATTTACGGAGTAATAGCAATGGTATTTGTAATTTTAAAAGAAAATTGTAGAGGTAAAAGGTGAGCTTATAAAGCAGTAATGTTACATAGATACAAAAATAAAATATTGATAAAAGATGTTTATAGTTTGGGCCATCGTGCCCTCCAAAAAAAAAAAAAAAGTTTGGGGCATGAAGCAAGTAATTGGATAAATCATAAATTTATCCAAAATTTTCACGGTTTAAATCTAAAAATTTTACGGATAAATCCCAGATTTTTTCTCAGAATAGATAAATCCCATATTTATAAAATAGGTTATGGGGTAAGTCTACTGAAATTTCAGTTATCTTATATGCTACTATCTTCTATCTTATTCAAAATTCTTGCCATTTATTTTTATTTGGTAAAAAAAAAAAAATGCTATTTACCTCTTTCTCTGTGTTTCAAAGTACAA
>CAMOHE010048506.1:33472-57879 GCA_946598075.1 Artocarpus hirsutus | reverse complement strand
CTGTTTCAATTAAGACAGTTGTTTATATTTATTTTCAATAAAAAAAAAGTTCTAAATTTATAATCAATGCGGATCTATAATGCTGTGTTAAATTACAATATGATGAGTAAATTATCGCACACTAATCATAAAGAGACATTAAAAAAGAAACTTGATCATATCACAGCACGAGAGAGAGAGATAGATTACAAGTGAGAGAGAGAGAGAGAAATAGATTACAAGTTAGTTGGTTTGAGATTGAACGTCAAAAGGTAGAGTGGATGTAGAATGCCTCGTATGTATATGGATCTCTTAGTGCCCTTAAAAGGCTGAGAAAGATGTTCTGAACATGGGCCTGGCTGTGTCAATTAGGCCCAACCGTGCTTGCTTCCGCACAGGAGATAGTTCATATGGTTAGTTGTGATATTTACGCAGTAATAGCAATGGTATTTGTAATTTTAAAAGAAAATTGTAGAGGTAAAAGGTGAGCTTATAAAGCAGTAATGTTACATAGATACAAAAAATAAAATATTGATAAAAGGTGTTTATAGAAAAAACAAAAAAAAGGTTAATGAGACAATTGGCCCAATTATGTTTATTGAATTGAAATATGACTCTAATTTGTAAAAATTCTACAAATGTTTCATAATGATATCATTAAAATTATTTATATGTAATTATATAGTATAATATGTAATATCATTAAGATAATTACTATATCCTTAAGGACATTTTTAAGATATTTTAAATATTGTGTTAGATTTTAATTTCATAAAAATAATTTAGACACGTATTGTAATTTTTTCAAAAAAAAAAAAAAAGTTTGGGGCATGAAGCAAGTAATTGGATAAATCATAAATTGATCAAAAATTTTCACGGTTTAAATCTAAAAATTTTACGGATAAATCCCAGATTTCTTTTCAGAGTAGATAAATCCCATATTTATAAAATAGGTTATGGGGTAAGTCTACTGAAATTTCATTTATCTTATATGCTACTATCTTCTATCTTATTCAAAATTCTTTCCATTTATTTTTATTTGGTAAAAAAAAAATGCTATTTACCTCTTTCTCTGTGTTTCAAAGTACAAGTTTCATTATGAGTTCGCTTTTTTGTTTTAAGTTGAACCAAATTTTCATTTAGGTTTCAAGCTGACCAATGTGTCACTCATTGAGTGCAAACATCACTCAAATCCATTTTCTCATCATCAATATAAAAAATTTGAGCATTGATTTACTTACTTAACTTATTTTTCTATAATTTACTATGTGAGTTTTGGCCAAGAATCTTATATGTTATTATTTTAATTAAATTAAATTTATTTAAAAATTACTTTAAATAACAATTTTACTATATTTTTAATAAAAAAATCATAAATCAATTCAATTTAAGTTAACTTCATGTCAATTATATCATAAATTTGAGTCAAGCTCAAGTCATATTATCATGTCAAACGCAAATTACTATGCATATTAGAAAATAAGGAAATGAATTGAGGGAGGAGATTTTAGTTTTTTTTTTTTTCTTAACTTTTTTTTATTATTATTTTTACTTAAGGTTAATTTCACAAATGGTCCCTGAAGTTTATTTTTAGTTCCAGTTTAGTCCTAACATTTAAAAAGTCTCACTTTGGTCCCTAATCTTTTACTTTGTTTCAGTTTCAGTCCCTCTATTTGTTAGATGTTAAATATTTAACGAAATATTCTTAAAACGTCCTATTTTGGTCTCTAATTTATTATTTTGTTTAACTTTTGATAGAGATTAAAATTTAAAAATCTAAAGTGAAAAACCAAATATACCAATTTTGATACATATACTTAAAAAAAACAATTTTATCATACCATTAATAAGATAAATTTCAATTTAGAAAAAGATAAGTTCAATATTAAATACTAGTATGTAAGCATGGAATAATCAGACGTTTTAAATAACAAGCTATACATTATAATTTATATACCTATATTTACATACTATGTTGGTAATCATATTTTTGAAAATTATACTTACTGTATATACATGTATAATATACTAACATTCAATATTCAACTTTAGCTTTTTTTCTTAAAAAATTATAACTCACCTAAAAAAATATGATAAATTATTTGTTATTTTTGTTATATGAATCAAAATCGTTGTATTTAATTTCTCATTTTAAGTTTTTTTAATTTTAAATTTTGATCATGAATAATACTTTGCTAACGGGAAGATTAAAAGTGAAACAAAATAGTAGATTAGAGACCACAAGTGAAACATAGTAATATTTTAGGGACCAAAATAGAACATTTTAAGAATATTATGTTAAATATTTAACACTCAACTGATGAAGGGATTAAAACTGAAACCAAATAAAAGATTACCGATCAAAATATGACTTTTTAAACATTGTAGACTAAACTGAGACTAAAGATAAACTTTATGGATCGTTTATGAAATAAACTTTATGGATCGTTTATGAAATTAAACCTTTTACTTTTAATCCTGTCAATGTCATCCTTCTAACTCATCCCAGTTAACTCGATTCTAATTTCTGAGTTGATTGAGCCAAAAATATATAAGCACTGAACTCTTTCAAAGTATTAAAAATAACCGTAAAAATCAAAAACGTTTTTTTTTAAAAAATCGAAAATAAATATTATGGAGCTCTAAATGTCTATTTATTATAGAATAAATTCTGGAATAAAAAGGCATGGTTCAAGATGATGAATATCCTCAGTTTTTTCCCCCAATACCCGGCCTTTCACATATTTTTCTGGAGACTTTTGAGCAAATTCTCATTTCATTGCAAGTTACACATTAATGAGATGCAATTTTTGCACTGATTGCATTAATTTACAATGCTCTTTGTTATCTAGTATTGCTTCTCTGGATGTTCTCTCACCTAATGTCACAGCTTGTCTTATTGACGAGTAATTTTTGTTAATTTCCCTTTCTTTCAAACAAAGCTTGGCTTTCTAAGTTGTGTGTTTCCAGATTCCAAACAAATCTAATGTGTTAGGCTCTAAGATGCTTCGTAAAAACAACAGAGCTAAAAATAATAATAAATAAATAAATAAAACTTCAAATGAAATCCATAAATCATATCCTTTGGATGGCTATTTTCAATTGTTGGGGTAGTGCAATTGAAAGTGATTGACTTGGTGGGAGAGAGTGATACCAAGTTTTTGGCAAGTATAAGCCTCGTGCAAAGAAGATTTTGCCCGGAATTTTAAAAGGTTTTAAGACTGTTTTAAGAATATGTTATGGACTATAATCACATTATAGGTGTTTAAAGCCAAAAAAAATCACATATATAGGTGCCTAGAAGCAGTGATATATTGGCTCATGCAATAGGTAAAAGGAAGATTGGTACTAATAGCTCAAGCTATTTCAGTGTTTGGTAGGTTACCCCGTGTGTGAGAGCTAATAATATTTGATGATCTTCGAGAGTTTGGACATTTTACGAGAGAAAAAGAAAGAAAAGATAGCTTGAATTGATTAAAATAACATTTAATGGCTTAAACATATAATCAGTGACGGAACCATAATTAATTCAATAAGAATAGTTTGCTTTGTATTCAACAAAAAAAAATGTCATAAATTTATATATAAATGCAAGATTTGAGCATTTTTTGATGATAAAATGGGATATGAATTATCACATCACCTATGATATTAGATTTGATGAAACAAATTGTATCAGATCATAGCAAAAAGAGGAGGGAAAAAAGTTTGGATTATAAGTCCCTAAGTCAGAGTGAAGAAACCTCAATGAAAACATGGGCTATATATGTATGAAAGCCTTCTAAACGGATGTATGGACTAGCCCAAGGTTGAAAAGCCAGTTCTGAACACAGGCTTTCTATATGTATATTTCCACAAAATATAAACTCGGTTCAAAACACTTTTTTTTTTTTATTTTTGGAGATAACAAAATCAAAAATTAGTTATTGCCAATATTTGTATGGTGAATATCTAATGTCCCGTTATTTATTATAGAATAAATTCTAAAAAAAAGTATCGTTCTGGATGATGAATGTCATTAGATTATTAATACTGTGAATTTCTAATGTCTCGTTATGTATTATAGAATAAATTCTAAAAAAAAAAAGGAATGCATGGTTCAAGAAGATGAACATCATCATTTGTATTCCCTGAGGGCAAATCTGACAAATAGTCTATGATATTGACCTTTGGCCCTATTTTAGGCCTTAGCATTTAAAAAGTCTCATTTTGATCTTTAAATTATCACTTGTTTTAGTTTTGGTCCATTTGTTGGTTAGTTTTAAATATTTAGCAAAATATTTTTAAAATATCCCACTTTGGGTTTTAATCTACTACTTTGTTTTACTTTTGGTCCCTAATCTATTATTTTATTTCACTTTTAATCTTTCCATTAGCAAGGTATCATTAGGGATTAAAATTAATAGGAAACAAAACAAAGTGAAAAATTAAATATAAAGATTTTGATTCATGTAACTAAAAGAAAAACAAATTATTATATTGTTATTTTAAAGAGATTTAATTAAAAAAAGATAAAGTTAAATATTTAATAATATATTGTATATGCACATGTATATATAATAATTATGATATTCAGGATTATGATTATCCAACTTAATATATAATATCTATATATATATATATATATATATCATAATGTATATTTTGTTATTTAAAATACATGATTGTTCAATATTTATATATTGGTATTAAAAATATAACTTATCTTTTTCTAAATTAAAATTCGACTTACAAACAGTAGGATGAGATTGTTTTCTTTTTGTTAATTACATGCATCAAAATTATTATATTTAGTTTTTTACTTTAGATATTTTTTCAAAGTTTAGTCTCTAATAACTCTTAATTATAATAAAAAGACCAAAAGTGAAACAAAGTAATAGGTTGGGAACTAAATTAGGACATTTTAAAATATTTTTATTAAATATTTAACACCTAATTAATAAATAAACTAAAAAAAATAAAGTAATAGATTAAAGACTAAAATAGGATTTTTTAAATGTTAAAGACTAAAGTGAGATCGAGGGTGAACCTTAAGCACTATTGTAAAATTAAGCCTTTTCCTTAATACCCTTCCAAGTATTTTTCTTGAGACTTTGAGCAAATTCGTTTTTCATTGCAAGTTACACACTGATCAGATGCAATATATGCACTATTCTCTCATGTGATTTTACAAAAAATTCTATTGAAAGTTATATGTAGTAATTTTCCTTTCTTTTAAACAAAGATTGGCATTCTAAGTCGCATGTGTTTCCAGATTCCAGACAAATCTATCTAAATCGTGTAAAGCTCTAAGATAATTTGTAAAAACAACCAAGCTAAAAACCTTCTAAATGAAATCCTTAAATCATATGCTTTGAATGGCTATATTTAGCTATTGGTGAAGTGCAATTGAAAGTGGTTAGTGCAGTTTTGGTGGTGGAGAGTGATTCCATAGCTCAAAACAAACCAGCTAAAACACAAAAGTAGATCTTAAGCCTATGCTGTAATGCCATTTTTCTGTCATGCCCTAAGAACGGGGTCCATGATTAAGAAAAAAATAAAAAAAATTAAGAAATTAAACAGACAAATTAAAATGCTCATTCGAAATCTCATCGATAATAAACTGAAATAATAATAACAGCCACGCTTGGGCTTAGAGTCCACTAAGAATCTTACATAGTTTAATTACAACTAATGTAACAAGCCCGACATTGAGACAAGTCGTACAATATACATATCATACAATAGTTGTAGAGTAAAATACCATTCACACTGTATGAACATCAAGCTCAATTTTGAACCTAATTAATTCTACAAAACCTGGAAAGGAAATTTTAAAACAATAAATGTGAGTGAAAGACTTAGTAGGATAATCAATTAAAATTACATTGTTCAAAGCTTGTAGTTATAGATAAAAGAATTATTTGCA
The DNA here is from genome assembly GCA_946598075.1 of Artocarpus hirsutus. Taxonomy (NCBI): domain Eukaryota; kingdom Viridiplantae; phylum Streptophyta; class Magnoliopsida; order Rosales; family Moraceae; genus Artocarpus; species Artocarpus hirsutus. Next base: position 51,992 of record CAMOHE010048506.1, on the reverse strand, counting down.
AAACATTCTTATCATAGATGAATCACAAGATCTTAATATAACCATAGATAACAAAATACTTATATGTGTAAAGCCTAACAATACACCATTTAAGTGACCCGTATGAGTTTTGGGAATTGAAAAATATTTAAGCACAATCTCTTAGCTGTATAAAATAACTTTAAAGTCCAATATTTTGAAGTTGCATATTTTCAATTAACTTGCAAAATAAAAAAGAAACCATTCTTAAAATCATTTAAGAATAAATTTAGTCAAAATCATTTATAAAATGGGCTACTAATAAAGGGATAAAAAATATCCTATCTCGGTATTAGAAGTGCAAATATCATTAGCTCCAAACAAGAATACAATGTAAGATCTATTTTAGAAAAACCTTAAAACATACTTTAAAAGTTGGAATCAAACTCAAATAAAATCTTTTCAAGCATCAACATGTCAATTTAATCACTAGTATACCATTTCAGAAGTTCAAATATCAAATATACATATTCTTTAAACACATGATATAACAATGATGGTAAATAAAATATGCATTCTGTCTAAAATAACTTAAAAATCAATTATGAAAATTGAGGTTATTTTTAAAGAAATTAAAATTACAAAATAGAAAAACGCTGCTGGTAGAAAACTACTTGTTTGGACTGCAAGGTCAGCCTACCGCCCGGATGAGACAGGCCTACGGCCTTCAAAGGCCGGCTAGCTGGTTGTTTATGATCTAGAAATTTTCAAATTTTTTTAACAGTTTTGAGTTTTAAAACTCAATTTGACCTATTTTAACAATTAATAGAAGGTAGAAAACATATAAAAACTATAGAAAACTATTATTAAACACATGTAAACCTTTTCTCCCCACTTTTCTAATATCAAAGATACAAATTTAAGCTCAACAAACTAAAACTTTACAACTTCCATATTAAATTCAAAATTACTCAAAACCATTGAAATATCATATATATGATCTTACAACGAAACCCAAATGAATCAACAAGATTTGGATAAATGAAAAAAAAAAAAGAAAGAAATTTAGCTTTGGGGTTTGAGTTACCAACTTAAAATATTAAAGAACATTGAGGTCAAAGTTTGTCAATTTCGTGCTTGACTTGATGATGATTTGAGATCAAAGAAGGGATGCTTTTCTGGGGTTTTTCTTTTTTTGAATGTCTGAAAGCTGGAATTTTAGAGTGAGAGTGAAAGCAGGAGAGAGAGACGTTGAGATAGAGAGGGGAAAATGAAATAGACATGCGGGGAGAGAGAAAGAGATGTGGGCCTTTATCAGGTGGTGGGGTTCAAGTTTTGTAAAAGGCTACGCATACTTATTCTTGTTCGATTGGTTTTTGCCGTCAGAGAAGAGCTCTTGTAAAAAAAAAATACCACGTCAACATATTTATTATATCAGACATTACGCTAATAGCATTACACAAAGATACTGGTAATAGTCGCTAGTGATCCCTACTATGCTGTTATGATACAAAAAATTATTTATCGTTATTTTAAAGGAGAATTTTCACTAACATTATCTTTTAAAATTTACTTTTTATTAACATCACGCATGTTTATTTATAATATAATTTAATATGTAATTTGAATGATAATGTGACATAAACTTTTTAAGTGTGGCATAAATAAACAAAATTTTAAAAAATGTGACATAATATGTAATTTTCTCTATTTTAAAATTTAAACAATCAGCAAGAGCCAACCGGTGACTGATGGTGTCTTATCGTGATACTGGCACTGGCTTGGCAACCTTTGGTATCCTACTGTGATATTAATAGTAGCTGGCCGGTGACTACTGGTATCTTACCGTAATACTTGGATGTAGTTTGCATGGAAACCAAAAATTCTAGAAATCAGTGGTCGCAATTGATTGTTGACTATACCACCACCAAATTTTTTTATTTAAAATATTTTGAAAATTCATAAAATTATATTTTTTCTCCTTTGAATATATGAATTTAAACAAAATACCCAAAAAACTCTAAAATAACAATAACGAGGACAAATTTTACAAATTTCACCTGAACTCCTCCAAACTTTAAAATGTATCTGTTGTAACCTATGAACTATAATATTTCTCCAGATTTACTTCTCGAACTTTGAAACATATTAGTCTTTGGATGGAATATATTGTTAAATTTTTGTTTGATTTATGATTAAATATGATACTTAAGGGTTAGTATAAATGTTTTTTTCACTTTAAATGAACTAGTTAGGCACCAAACTCTTCTATATTCTGTCTTTAGAGTACCTGCTTATAAGCGAGAAAAAGAGGGAGGAAAAGTGTAGAATGTACTGTAATTTAAGTTGGTTCTTTAAAGGTTTTGAGTAAACTGATGAATTTATCATTTTATTGAGAGCAATTAGTACTATTTTTGTCAAAAAAAAAAAACACGTTTCAAAAGTTCAAGGGTGAATATATAGTAGTATTATAATTCATGAGCACAACACGTTTTAAAGTTTGAGAGACATATTGACACAAGTGATATAGTTAGAGGGGAATTGATGAAATTTATCCTAATAATAATAATATAAACACCCATGCACCACGTTGGTGTTGTCACCAAGTAATCTCCTAAACATTTGGTTGTGGGGGCTGAAGGCGGCACCGGACAACTTGTGATTGCTTGATGAGAGACAATGAGTCCGACGGCTGAGATATCCAACCCGTATTGAGGAGCTAGAGATCTTTAAAGGAGATGTTTGCTTAGATTTCTCCTTCAGAAGAAATTGTCGCATCTGCTCCACGTAGAAACCATACCATGTGCTAGTGTGCCATTCTTCTAGGCAGGCTTAAATTTATTAATGTTGTTAGCCGAATAGCATAGATGATGGAGAAAAAACAAGCAAGTTACTGTGATTAAATTTTAGAAACTGAAAAATTAAAAACATCTAAAATCTTCAACTGAATGAACCATAGAATTTGGACATCGAGGCACGTAGAGTTTACGCTTTTCTTAAAATAGATTTGCTCTCTCCTCAGGTGTTTGAGAATACGTTGAGTGTCTATTTCCTAGGATATAACGATGATTGAGCAAAACTTCGGCACTAGAAGAACTACTCCAGTGAGCTTAAGCTGTGACTTTCTTCTATCACCAGAATTCTAACTCTAAGAATAACACTTAGACGCCTAAGAGCAAAGCTAGAGGACCTCTTTTGAGTTTTGTGTGTCTTCAAATGAATTAAGAATGCCTCCTTATATAGGCTCATGAAGGGATGTTTTTGAAATTAAAAACTCTTCAAATGGAGACTAATGAAGGAGATGATATATCCAATTTTCACCAAACACAGTTAGTGCCTCAGGCATTAATGATTCATGGATAGAAACCCATCCCATACTAGGTCCATACTAATTGCCTACAAACCTATGGGTAGAACTTACCCCTAAAAATCGGCTTGTAGGGGAGAGAGTCTATGGGTTTATAAGCCACTGACTGATCCCATACTTGGTCAATGTGGGATCATAACATACCACCATGCTTTTGACACCGATGTCCACGGCAGCCCACTCTGGTTGGCCCACCTTCCTAGGTCGCTCCTCCTAGGTCGCCCCTTCTGCAACGTGGGCATAGCATGGGGTTTGGCTTTTATACCAACTGATAGGAGCCCATCTTATATTGGGCCCATACCAACAGATATACTCTCTCCTTGGGTGCTTGAGAACACGTTGAGTGTCTATATCCTAAGATACAACGGCAATCAAGCAAGACTTTGACACCACAAGAACTACTCCAGTGAGCTTGAACTATGACTTTCTTTTATTACTAGAATTCTAACTCTAAGAACAACACTTAGACACCTAAGAGCAAAGCTAGAGGACCCCCTCTTGAGTTCTGTGTGTTTTCAAATGAATTGAGAATGCCTCCTTATATAGGCTCATGAGGGGACCTTTTTGGAATTAAAAACTCTCCAAATGGAGACTAATGAAGGAGATTATGTCTCCAATTTTAACCAAATGTAGCTAGTGCCTCAGGCATTAATGAGATCAAAACAATATCTCCATGAAGAATAGAGGAAGATGTCAGTGATGATGAAATATCCCGGCTCAGGTTAAAAAAATGCAATTAAAACAATATCTATCTCCATGAAGAATAGAGGAAGATGCCAGTGATGATGAATATCCTGGTTCAGGTAAAAAAAAAAAAAAAAAGAAGCAAAACAGGGCCTGCGTGAGGACAAAACATTAGGCTCTTAACCACTTGAATACAAGTTTTTACCTACGTGTGAAAGTGCAAAATCATTTGAACTCCACCAATGCACTATGCCTTAGCAATATAGAACTCTTTATCTTAACATTCTTTTCAACAAAATTCAATTGCAATGTACATACTTTGATCATCAATTTCTCATTCACTCATTAATCATTTTGAGCATATAAATATATAATTTCGATCTCTTCACAACAGAGAACGCAGATCACCATGACCTACACATATATAAAGTGGGAATTTGGTCCTCAAAATGGTTCTTAACAATGGTTTATTAAACCATATTTCAACTAATGTGATTGCCCATAGTCTACCTCACGTACCGAGGAGAGTGTTAGAATATAAAACTATTGTTGTTATAAACTGAAATTAATTGAACTTTGAGGTATGTGCAAGATTATATATGTACAACTTATGGATCAATTTAACCACGTTTTTTACTTCCTCAACGCTGGTTTTTCTCTCCAAAAGGAGAGAAAAATTTATTGGTATGGATGGGGAGTGCCATATAAAGGATGTTAAGTAGCGTCCTAATGATTAATATCTACCAGTTGAGCAATTTAGGATCCTTTATTGACGAAACAAATAAAGGGAAACAAATTAAAAAGAAAAAAAATGAACAAAACAAAACGTTGTTGGTATATATGGGAAATTTGCATGATGAGATGAGCATATTCCATTTTCATATTTTGTTTTCATATCCTTAAATCGAGAGGGCCAATCTGCATTTATCATCAGGGCAGGTATATGAATAGGGAAAACTACTCCAACTTCGAGGTTTGTTGAAAATTAGAAGAGGCATTTTTTTTTTTGAATTCTACATAATCAATTTTTTTTTTAATTTAAGAGTTTCTTTTATAACTCTTGGCCCAATGTAAAATCTCTATTCTGTTTTGAAGCCTTTCATTGATTTGCTTAAGTGGTCGGTAAATGCTTTTTTTTTTTTAATCAGAAATCCCGGCCACGTTTTATGTAGTACGGTCAAGTCATATGGAAGGGTCAAGGGGGTCATAGGGGCTCATGTAACTTAAAAGCTTGTCACTTACAATTTAATTGCTTCCTTCCTTAAAAAAAAAAAAAAAAAAAAAACCGCTTCCTGTGAGTAATAACTAGTAAAATGAGTAGTTCGAATGAATTATAAGTTACAGAATTTATTGCAATATATTTACGGTTTGCAGATGGTAAATAACAAGATGTGGTGAAGAGTGATTGAGGTGCTGACTAAAGCAGAATTTCTGGACACCTTGTTTGAAGACATACTTATGAGTACTTCTATTCGGCCTGGAGAGGGCTCGGCCCCCTTCATAGAGGTGGGCCCCGTCAGATGGGACCCACGTGGGACTTTTTTTTTGTGAGAAGCTAGGCTATTTTTTTGGTGGAATTGTATAGAGTTTTTCAATATTTATTATTAACAAGTATTTTAAAAATTTAACAATGTCAATTAAAATATCATGTCATATTTCTTTTTAAAAAAATTTCATGTCATGTTAATTAAAAAGCTATATCAATTAAAATATAAGCCGAGTCCGTCACTCTTGATTATTGAGTAGGGATAGGCAATGGATTGGGACCTGAAAAAACTTCCCTTCCAGTTGGGTCGGGGCTCTTATTCGAAATAAATCAAGGGTGGTGCTAGCAGCCCTTTCCAAATGCAAACCAGGAAGACTATCTCCCCATGTAGTGGAATCTCTAGTGGAGAGGGAAGGAACGGATTTGATGAAGCCTCTGGTCAGTCTACATGTATCATGCATTAAATGTGGTTCGTGCTGTTCAAGGTGATACGACTTGGGGTCCGGAAACTAATGTCATAGAGGACATCAGAGATACTATTAGGCATTTCGGAAGTGGTTTTGTTTGCTATACTCCTTTGCTCAGGGAACGCTGTAGAGCACTTCCTAGCCTATCATGCGAAATCTTTTTCAGTTAATCATATTTGGGTTAATTCTATTCTTCTGTTTATGAGTTTCTTTCTAAAAACTGATTTTGTTTGTGATTAAAAAATCATATTGGTTTCCCCTCAAAAAAATAAAAATAAAAATAAAAATAAAAAACACTTCCTTATCGTCATCCTAGCCTAGAAATAGGTGAGGCTGGGAGCGTCAAATCCTTGCGGAAGGCTTCCCTCATAACCCCAATCCCCACTATGATTTTATCACAAATGAAGTTTAGCAAGTTAAAAAAAAGAAATAAAGCCAAAATTAATCCTAAAATAAATCCAAATTCAAGCATCATGCAACAAAATCTCAACCCAAATTCATCCTTAGTTTCGATCCAAATTCAATTTACATTTGAGCAAAAGAGCCATAAAAATTCTCATTAAGACACAACAAAGTTTTTGTAACATACCACTACCTGAGGACAAGAAGTTACCCCCAGTCCTGCCCCGAACCGGTTAGCGGTAGCCCGCCATCCCGAAATTCTCGGATCCGGAAGGGGAGAAAAATTCCACCCTTATTGACGAGGCCCTGAGCTATAGACTTGATTTGTCTATGCATTTTCACTTGTACTACAAATATGCATTTCATGCTCTAGTGGAGTTTAGATTGTGCAAGTGTTAGGAAAAAAAAATGGTGATTGACTCAGGGACTAACTGTTTGCAGACCTAACACAAGCAGAAACTTCTACTTAAATCTTGACTAAAATCTCTTTATAACATGCAAAACTAATGGCAGATTGGTTCTCACAGAAGGGGAAAAATCAAACTCACAATTCACATGGAGATCACAAAAATTTTTTTATGAAAACAATTTTATTACCAATTTTATGCAACACATCAATCCCTTGGACAATTGTTTACAATAACAAACAATCCCTCAAAACTTGTACGGAAAGAAAAAGGAAAGAAAGAAGACAACCCTTGAAAAGAAACTAAAAGGAAAACTCTGCCCTGAGAGCATCCATGTCAAACCTCACAAAGCCAAGACATTCATCACAGATCCAACTGTACTTCTCCATGAAAGAATTGGTGAGTGTCTTAGGAGGGTAACTCTCAATGCAATCTTCCCACACATTGGAATAATTCAAGTCCCTCATCACCTCCCACATACAGCTATTGCACTCATAACCAGCACCGAAACTTATCATCAGAAGTCTGTTTCCCCTTTTAAGCCTCTTCTTAGCCTCCATGTACCCCAAAACATACCAAAGCCCACCAGCCGATGTGTTGCCAAACCGGTGAAGCGCCATCCTAGTAGGCTCAAGATCATAGTCATTTAACCCCAACCCTTTACCAAAAGCATTAACCACATCAGTGCTAATAGGCGGTATGCAAAAGTGATCAATTCCCAACTTAAGATTCAAACCATGAGTCGGATTATTCTTTTGTTTGCTTGGGCTAAACCGAGAGGCTGCAACGTAGCGAAGTAACTCCCTCAGTGGAAGCACTCTCCTCAGCAGGATTTTGAGGTTCATTGCAAGAGCTTTGGCAGCAACTCTTGATAGGTTCTTCGTTAGTCGAAAGCCCCGGTATCCATTTTCATCCTCCGCCTGAAAAGAGCACCGATAGGCCTCATCGCTCGCACCACGATGAGTTCTAGCTATGTTTCTCAACCTGAGAATGGCTCTGTGCTTCAAAGCTCTCCGGTTTGTGAAGAGCATAGAACAGCCTCCTGAGCGGTAAAGACAGTTGGCCAACATCATGGTTTTGTCTTTGCCACAATACCAATTAGGCCCCAAGGATTCTGTGCTCACAACAATGGCGTACTTATTCTTATATGTCTTGAAAAGTCGCTGAACCAGATCAATGGCAGCCAAGCTTCCACTGCAGCCCATTCCAGAGAGGTTGAAAGCCTTGATATCATTCCTCATCTTGTACTCATTCACTATCCGTGACGTCAGGGACGGCATGGGAGAGAACAGGGACACATTCACGACAAGTATGTCGATCTCCGAGGGAGAAACTCTCATTCTTTGGAAGAGCCTGTCTAGTGTGAAGAAGAAAATGTCGTCCATTTCAAAGAGGGCATCGGAGAGAGTTGCGCGTTCTTCTCTGCCTTCGGTGAAGTTTCTTGGGCAGTAAGTTTCCTCCCCGAGCCCCGAACTCGTGATGGTCTTCAACATGTGGCGGTATTCTTCCAGATGAAGGTTCTTGTTTCTTAGGATTATCTTCACACAAGAGTCTGTTCCGAGCTTCCTGTCTTCGGTTGCCTTGTAGCACTCGTATGCCAACATGTAACAGCTTGAGTTTCTCCATTGGAGAGCAAGATTACAGAGGCAAATCAACGAATAGATAAGAGGCACTAAACAGATTGCCAAAAGTAGTTCCATGAGATCAATGAGAGCAAAGAGATTTGAGAGAAAGAGAGTGTTATTGTATATTTTTCAGCTCATATGGTAAGGACAAACTTGAGGAACAACTTTATTTTCTTATAATGCTGAAAAAGAATCCAGTCTCTCAAGAATTAATATTTTCTCTAAAATGATAGATAAATCCAGTCTGTAATTGAAGGTCTAGGGACAAGTGATGTAGGCCACAATAGAATTGTACCAGCCTCTGCAATTAAAACTTTGGAGTTATGTTTTACATATGCTACATATTCATCAGTGTTTTCCCACTTTGGCAAATGAAAGTCTTCTTCCAAGAAAGCATGAAAAATGACATTAATGGCAATGCTTAATAAAACACACAACCCATCAAAGCCATTGTCTTCAGTACGCTTAGACCAATATTATATATCAAAAATTAAAAAAAAAAAAGAAAAATGAAAACTAGAAAGAAATATTTATAGATTGTTTTTAAGGAATACTTCTTTTGATATTTAAGAGCTCCTTTATTTGTTTTTTTTTTATTAATAAATGTTGTCCCTATGATTGCCAACAGCTCTTTTATTGGCTGCCCCATCAACTCAACAAGCTCTAACCCCAGGCTCAACGCATACAATTTACACCTTCTGTAAAGTTCCATTGCAGAACATTTATGTCCATATAGTAAAGAGAAAAGAATATCAATTTTGGGACATTAAAACTTGGACACACGTCCATTCTTACAGTCATATCTCTCCTTCGTGATGATGCCCACGTCTTTTTCCTTCGTCAGTAATATTAAATGATTCTACCATATTTTCACCACGGTCCATAAATTTGTATGTAATGATTAATGTATACAAACGAAATATGGTTGTTATGTAATCAATCTGTATTACTAAGGGTTCTTGTAGCACAGTTTTATAGAAGCAGTTTATTGTTCACTGGGTTCAAATGCTGCTCGTTATGAAAGAGTTTGGATGACCTTTTTTAAGAGTTTTCGCCATTTAAAAGAGAGTTTCATATCACTATAAAATCTTACAAAAGAAAACTCTTGTAAAAAAAACTTAAAAACATTCATATCATTATAAAAATGAAAATAAGAGAAGGAAAAGTTAAACTAAAGAAATACAAAATATTTTGAGAGTGTTTGAAAACCAAATTGAAACTTAAACTTAAAAGATTAAACACTATAGTACGCGAGAGTTTTATGATGTAGCAAACTTTCGTATTTCATTGTAAAATGTGAGAGTTTTATGCTGCATCAGTTGGAATTAGATTGCCAAACAAAGCCAACAACCACATAGTGATATATTCAGTTTCATGAAGTTGACTAAAACCTCTAACTGGGATTTGCTTGATTTAATTGAGACATTTTGATGACTTTCACTCTCATCTCGAAAGGTCAATCTTATAAATAAAGTGACTAACCTTCTTATAAAAGGGTCTATACTTGTATATTTAAATAATATAGGGCACAGGTTTATTTTGCCCTTTACATTGCTTACTCTACCACCTTACGTTGACTCTATTTCCAGCTTGGGATCAATGTCTAGTATGTGGTTTGGAGAGGTAAGGTTAGGTATACTTCTTCATCAACATTTTGTTTTTTTCTTTTTGGAGAAATTGATTATGGCCAGGGTGGTCCTCATTTCTCTGCGCAAAATGCGTTTGTTTGGAGCCATACTTATTCAGTTTCAATTCTGTCTTCGTTATCGCTTTGATTGGCAAGGACTAAGAACTAAATAGTATTGTATTTTCTTTTTCCACCTACCAACCAATCATACTTACAATTTTTTTTTTCCAAACGTTCTTTTTTTTATGTTAAAAAAAAGCACACTTTGAATTCCACTTCAATAATGGAAACTATAATCGCTATATTACAAGCGATTCAATAGAAATCAATCGATATAAATCAAATGGTTTATTTTTATTTTCTTTATTTTGATAGAATTGATACTTTTTCTATCTGTTACATGGTAGTTTCTCTTTGTATTGTTTTATTTTCTTTTTTATCAAACTACACAATTGATTTCTTCACAACGATAATTGATGCAGTTTGTTTATACAACATGCTTTTTTTTTTTTTTTATTTGAGAGACTTTAATATTGAAATTTATCTCTATTTAAACAAAAATAGGGGACAACAATTTTTTATAAGGGAATAAAATTTTTTGAAGGTGAGGTGTATAATGAGTAATTTTTAAAGTATTTTTTGTCGTTTAGAGTAATTTTTATTAATAGGTAATGTAATAATAAAAAATTTTAGTCAAAAAAAGTGTGCGAAAAGTTGAATATCAATAGACGCACCCTTGTGGTATTTCGTCTTTCAAATAACATGCTTTGTTCGTCTACTCTATTTAAAAAGTTGATATTTAAATATAATATTTTTGTCGCAAATTACCCACCAATTTAGAAATACCAATTATCACAAACTCATTTCAGTTTATTCTAGTATTGTTATGGTGTATTTTTTTACAAAATTTAAATTGTTATAATTTTTTCAGCTTAAACTTTTCATTTAGAAGCAGAGCTATGTATGTTTTGTTCGTCAACTCTATTTTAAAAAAATTATATTTAAATATACCTCTGTAATGAAAAAAAAAAGTCTAATTTACACACAAAACTGTGAATAATTTAATACCAGGCCTAATTTACACCTATTTTAAAAAACAATAATGAAGTACGGAAAATTCTAATTGTTTTCGTGGTTGCCCATTTTCGCAATTATTTAAAGGTTTTAAACCGAGCCCATTCTCTTGTTTTTTGTTAAGTTAGTTTATGACACAAAAGTTAATATACTGTAATGAACTCAAATTCGTTTAATAGCTTTTGTCCAAGTACTTTGCTTGTTCTTTCCTTTGAACTTATGTTTCCATATTCTTATGTTAAAGTTTCAACAGGGCCGGCGATTTGGTAAATAAAATTTTACTTTATCCAATTCTAGCATAGTTGGGAAGCGGCCCCAGATCCTTTCCCAATAGCTTCTTCAAGTTGGTTAGGTTGTCTATCCGCATAGAGTTCAATAATACTGCATCATGTATGTTAGGAGCTACTGAGTTTGTTTCGTAATGCAATTAGAAACAAAAGTTAAAACGACTTTATTATAATATACGTGAGCTTTATACTGTAACCTATTTTTGTTTTAAACTATAGCATATAAGATATTTACAATATAGCAGTTGAAACGATCTAAACAATATTGTCAAATGCTCTCTATTTTATTCTTAGCAAGTTAAAGAAATGCAAAGCCCTTTCCCTTTGATTTTCTGTTGCTCCGGCTTTTCCTACTTGTTCTTATTTTATTGTTGATTTTAAGCACCAATTGTTTTTTTCTTCTGGATGTTTTTCATTTTGGTACGCTTCTTATATTTTGATGTAACATCGATTACACCGGCCTTGTTGTTTAGAAAGGATTCATATTTAGAAAGATATTTGAGGAATTTTTATAAATTTCATTTTATGCGATTTACTTTTTTATAAATGTTACATATGTTCATTTGTGGTATAACTTAATATGTTATATAAATAATAGTGTGGCATAAACTTTTCTACGTATAACATAAATAAACTCAACTTCTAAAATGTGACATAACATGTAATTTTCTCAAGATGATATTTTACAATTTTTAAAATACTTTTTTGATACATTGAAGCCCTGTTTTGAATTGTATAAAGTTCAACTTATCCTTTAATCCTCTCAAAATTAAATTTTAAAAATGATAAAGGGAAAAAACATAAACCTAAGAAATTCCATAAACTAAGACCAAATATGGGTTTCTCCCCATGTGTCAAGTTACGAAGCCTAATTACTATCTTGCAGAGATAGCATGTAGTTAGATTTTGAAGCTGAATCATTATAAATTTTGTGCGTTCATTGCAAGAGTAGTTTAGTGATTTCATACTCGTAAATTTGGTTGCCCTAAAGTAGACATAACTTTCACATCTTCTCACATTGAAGGCGAGCCACAACAAATTTTGTACGTTTTTGTTTGTTTTAATCTTCTTTTGCAATTTTACTATACTCGATAATGTAAAAGTAGAACGCCTAGTTCTTTATGCCAGGTGGTTGTCTTCCTCTGAATCTCTATTTATTGATTTCGATAACAACAAGTTTAAAGGATTTTTGGGAGTATTGGTTCAAACTAATTGTTCTAATTAATTATGGTTAAAACTACTGAAATATGTAAGAGCTTTATAGCTCACTTTCTCTTGACACTATAACATATAAGAGTTTTACGCTAGCAACCAAAAGTTTTGTTGAAACTGAGAATGCCAAGCATCTTATCAGTCTCTTTCTTTTAGTTCTCCACTCCCTCAATCTCGAGCTTCGCCAGGCTCGTCATGGCTTTCCTAGCACTATCTTTCTTCAAAAGGATATTAACCTTTTTATACCCTTATTTTAGGCTAATTCAAAATTTATACCTTTGGTTTTTAATCTCATCAAATGTATACTTTCATATTATATATGATATACAAATCTATACCCTACTTTAGTCAATCGTTGATTTTGATTTTTAAAATAACTAAATTATCTTTAAGTGAAATAGAGAAAAGATTAAAACTTTCAAAAAATAAGAAAACACTAAAAACTAAAATACATAAAACACCCAAACATCCATTTTGGGGGGTATTCTATACATTTTTAAGGTCATAAAACCTATGTATCAAATCTAATTTAATGGTATAAATACGGTAAAATAAAAAACAGAATGTGTATTCAAATAAAAGTAAAATACAAGACATAGAAAGGTAAATAACCTTTTTTCAAATTTTCCCTTCCTTCCCTTTTTATTGTTTTCCCTTCCTCTGCCTCTATTTCTGTGTCTATACGAAAGCATATCAGGCGCAGAGAGTACAGCCATGATACGGTAGTTTCTCTGAAATCTATAACATATATAATGTAAACAATATTTAGGTTTAGCCAGTAAGTGCTTATGGATGAGGAAACTATCGGCGAGGAGATTGAGAACGATGGGCAATGTGGCTTAATTATAGGGCCAAGGCGTTTCTTTCTGCACTGAGCAAGTCATTTGCCAAAATTTTTAGCACTTTGACATGGAGTGGAAGGAGAAAGGTGGTGGGCACAATTGGTTTCTGGGGAGGAATATGAGTGAAGAAGAAGAGAAATCCTCGTTTGAGTTCACTTTTTAAACTTACTTTTAATGTGCTTTTAGAATTATTGAGTTTAATCTAACAAAATGGTCCCCAAACTTTACCTTAAACCTTGCTTTAGTATATAACTTTTAAAGTGTTCCAAACTTAATATTGAACTATTAGTTCGTTTTAATCCTGTTGGATGTTAAAATGATGACAAATATAATTGACGCTTTAGTATGTATTATTTTTCATAAAGATCACATGCATATTCTATATTCCATTAACAGCGTTATTTTTCATCGACATCACGTGTATATTTTGTCGCCTTAATATAATTACTTAAAAACTGATAGGAAGGACTAAATCTTATGCAAACTAAGAGACTAAGGTTAAGTTTGGAATGTTTTAAAAATAAGATTCCAAAGTAAGATTGAATGTAAAAGTTCATAGACAATTGTAAAATTAATTTGAATTATTGAGATGAATTTAATTAATCAGAACCAAAGAGTCTCTTTTATGTTATAAAAGCAGGCTCAATGTAATAAAATTATATTTTTTAAAAAATGATGGGTAACTTTTTAATATTTGTTCAAACAGTTAGTACTCAAGGTGGTGTTTGGCAGTAGTGATCCACATCACTTTTTCAGTTATAAACAGTGTAAAGCTCTCACATACATAGTAACATTAAAAAAAATTGTTATAGTGGAAAGCTCTTACATGCTACAGTAAAAACATCAGTTCTTACCACCTGTTAAACATCGTACGTCAAAACACAACATACCAAAACCGTAAAAATCCATGTTATTTTCGTTCACAGTAAGCCAAGTTAATGGAAATTAGAGCCTGTTTTTTGTTTTTTTTTGTTTTTTTTTTTGACATTCGAACGAATAAAATTGCTCGTTTGCACTTTACAAGTTAATAGCTTGTGACTTGGAGTCAGAATATCATATTCCGTACGTATATGCATGTGTTTAAAGATTTTCCTGCCGCACGTCAATGAAGACCTTGTAGTCGCAAGCACGCCAAAATTTTCCCAAATAATCACATCAAAATTCGTCATTATTATTATTATTATTTCTATTTTGCTCTGATCAAAATTCGTTATTTCCTTTCCTCTACATTTGGAGGATTTTCTTGTTCAAAAAAAAAAAAAAAAAATATATATATATATATATATATATATATATACACAGATAATTAAACCAATCAAAGAAACTAGTGTATACATCACGTAGTCATTGCAGGATGAGAAATATTCACTCATTTTGAACTCATTAGTACATGGGAGTTCAGTTGGATAGACATCTATGTGGAGCCAACAATGAAGACATGGAACCACCCGAATTCGACGCGCCGTAAAACAAATCTAACAAGTAGTTCCCCAAATCATCAGGAGAAAATCTCACCACCAACTCCAAATTCTTCTCCTCCCTGCATAGCAGAGCAAAGTTTGTGTCGTAGAATTCTTGATACTTAGGCACTAATTTTTTTGCTATCGAAACCTTCAACTCGTCCCTCAGTTTCCCATCTTGAACAATCCACGACGTCTGTTTCTTGTACGCTTCTTCGAAAGCCACATTGAATCTCCTCAAACTATCCTTCACCATCTCGGTCGACAACGGAGAAGATGCCGCGTCGTTGTCCGGTAAAGACGACAACACCTTTGTCCACGCCATGGTTTCGTAGCTCAAAGCGTACTGGTGAACCTTCTTTGTGTGCTTGGAAATCCATTCATCACCAAGTAGGAACCTAAGGTTGGTCGTTCTCACTTTCTCAACAATGTAATTGAGATTGTTGGCGAGGAATATGACAAGGATACATCTTTGTAGAGCTTAGCTTTGCAATCAAGTTTACACAAGAGGACTAATATGAGCCAGGCTAGGTAGACCGAGGCTGCAACGCCGGTGGACGTCATCGGGCTCTCTGGGAGAATTTCTTTGAGCGGTGAATTCCCTGGTGGGGGATAGTCAGCAAGGATGCCAGAAAGCACCTCACTGTGATCCGCTAGTGAGGATATGTAGTCCATAACCGAGGGGGTTAACGGATGTATTCCTCCCCCGAAAATCGGGGTTTTCGAGGAATTCTTCTGGATTGCTGACTCGAATTCAGGTAGGATAGAGTGGATTGAATCTCGGAGTTTGAGAGACGACGAAAGGGCCTGTGATCTAATAGCTGAGGTTGGCTCAGAGCTGAAAATCGATTCTATCGCGGGCCAAAGCTCGGAGAACGCTTCGTAGAGCTCCATTAGCTGGAAAATTCTTTCGGGCAATTTTTTGTGGCTCTTTGCAATTAGTTCAGGGAATGTGAACAGATCAGTTGCTCCTCCTTTTGTTATTTCGTAGAAGCAAGAATCTCTGACTGTCACAGATGCTGAAAACGCATGATCACATAGTATCTTTTCTCCATTGAATAGTGTTTTCACAGCAATCTTTATGGCACTTATCCAGCTCTTGATTTTTCCCACCAGAGCTTCCCGATTCAATTTTTGAATCTGTGAAGATTTGAACCGTTCGCCTAGGAGTCTATACAACCCCTCGTCGATTATCGATTTTCGGATGACTTTGTGTATCTTCACACACTCCTTGCCATAGCCACAGAAAACCATACAATGAGCTACAGACTTGAGATCAGTCATGGCAATTGCCGAGGCTCTCTCCACCCCTGTGATCGACTCACTTGCAGTCTCCAACTCATCCACAGATCGAACACCATCTTCTTCGTCTTCAAAACTGCTCGACCCCACCGAAGAATGGCCTGAAATCGATTCAGGGTCGAGGTGATCACGGTTCTCGGACAGTATCAGGTAGAACTCTTTCTCAAGCCTTTTCATGGCCGCTTGCATCAGCCGTTGGGCGAGTACAAGCTTGGTAGAGGCCGAGTTTTCAGGCACTAGATAGTGCATGGCTCGGCGCAACTCCTTGACGGATTTGATGAACTCCTTGGCTTCTTTTCTGCTGTGATGGAAGAGAAAAGTGACTTTGGTGTACAAGGAAGAGCCTATTGGATCCCATTTGGTGATTATTGATTGTCAATAATCTTCTCCATCATTAGCAGAGAATTTGGCAAAGAAGAGATGGTTTTGGGAGACGAATGATGGAAAAGGCTTGACATCACTGTTTTTGGCTTGCATGAGTTGCTACTCTTTGGGGTCTCTAGTAACATTTTTGTGAAGCTCTAAAGAATTAAAGACAAGTTCAAAGTGAGAAATCCCAAAAAGTATCTCCTTATAACTGCCAAATTCACATCGTTGATTCCAATGAAGTGGCACTTACTAAATTTGCAATTGAAAATGACGCATAAATCCATCCCAAGTGAGACGAGTAGAAACTACAATCGAACCAAAGACGTCGAACCGATTGATGACACTAAACTAACGAGCAATAGGCTGGCGATCATAAAAACAATGATTTGGCTCAAGTTGGTTACACCTATTGGGCTCTATTTGTTTTGATCGCAACCCAAATTTGCCACACCGAGCCTTTACTGAATGATTTGGGCCTATCCAAGTCATACCCCAACATACATGTATAATGCTATAGTATAAACGTATGATGCATATGTTAATGCTTACCTAAGGTTTGACTAATTTTAGGCTTAGATTTAAGATGTTCTTTTTTTAGGGTTTTTAGGACTTTTAGTTCATTAACCATGAATATTCTGTCACTTTGATCTCTATTTTTTTTTCCATGGCGGATTATTCACTGAATTTTAATTTTTTTTTTTTTTTTGTAGTTTTAATGCGTGACATAAAAATGACAAATTTGAAGTAATCACATGCTATCGACAGTAACCCAAAGTTTTGCCAAAAGTAGTATATCGAATGCAAAATTTTCTTGTAAGATTTTATTTTAATAACAGTTAAAGATAGTATTTTGATTTTTATTTGTGTAAAAATTTTAGTTATAATGCAATTCAAAAGTGATTACATATTTTTGATTTTATCTTAATAACAGTTAAAGATAATATTTTGATTTTTATTTGTGCAAAAATTTTAGTTATAATGCAATTCAAAAGTGATTACAATCTTTGTCAAATTTCAGATCTTTCTGTCAGTTTTAGCGCCGGACTAAAACTTTTTTTTAAGTAAAAAAAGAAAAAGAAAAAAGAAAAACCTCAAGTCATGTAGTGACATATGAAAAAAAGAATTAGAGACGAAAGTGACATAATACTCGTAATTTAGAGACTAACCGTGCTAATAACACACTTGGAAGATGAAAAAAAAAATGTTTTATGTCCAAAATACCATATATATATATATATATATATATATATAGACACACTCACACACAAGAGCGCGCGCACACATATATATTAGTTGGTTAATATGCAAAAGCTTTTATGTACAAAAACCGTCGCAATGCTAATTATTTAACATGCATCAAGAGAATGCACTCTTGAGCGACCACTGGTCCTCACATCGGTCGATGTTGCAAGAGCTTCCACCACATGAGGGTGGCAATTCGGTGGCGCCAGCACAAACCAGAAACCAGAGGTTACACCACCGTCTCGACGACAGCCTGCTCCTAACATGAGAAAATGGCTTAAACCATCTCAAAACATTGGAATGTCCAAATGCCACGTGGGTGAGGTAGCATCCGATAATGCCTCTGGGAATAACTTGCTTTAGGACTAGTAAATAAATTATAAATATATACTCATCAATGAATGAAAAGGAGATTCGGCCGAATGAAAGGAAAAGAGAGGTTTTGTCAAGGAGAGGGGAAGTTCAACAAAAAAGAGCCGACTATAAAATTATAAATCTTCTGCATCGGGGACATAGTCTGGCGAACCGAACCGCCTAATGAAACTGCACTCTACTTTTCCTGCCCAAGCAGAGCATTGTAAATACACATGCACGTACACAAGACAAGTCTTATGTAACTTTCTTCGTTAAAAAATGTAACTTTGTTTATGCTTTCTGTAACTCAATTTGTTGAAACGTTGGTAACTCAATTTGTTGAAAAGTAACGTTG
>CAMOHE010048506.1:0-33452 GCA_946598075.1 Artocarpus hirsutus | reverse complement strand
TATAATGCAATTCAAAAGTGATTACAATCTTTGTCAAATTTCAGATCTCTGTCAGTTTTAGTGCCGGACTAAAACTTTTTTTTTAAGTAAAAAAAGAAAAAGAAAAAAGAAAAACCTCAAGTCATGTAGTGACATATGAAAAAAAGAACTAGAGACGAAAGTGATATAATACTCGTAATTTAGAGACTAACCGTGCTAATAACACACTTGGAAGATGAAAAAAAAAAATGTTTTATGTCCAAAATACCATATATATATATATATATAGACACACTTACACACAAGAGCGCGCGCACACATATATATTAGTTGGTTAATATGCAAAAGCTTTTATGTACAAAAACCGTCGCAATGCTAATTATTTAACATGCATCAAGAGAATGCACTCTTGAGCGACCACTGGTCCTCACATCGGTCGATGTTGCAAGAGCTTCCACCACATGAGGGTGGCAATTCGGTGGCGCCAGCACAAACCAGAAACCAGAGGTTACACCACCGTTTCGACGACAGCCTGCTCCTAACATGAGAAAATGCCTTAAACCATCTCAAAACATTGGAATGTCCAAATGCCACGTGGGTGAGGTAGCATCCGATAATGCCTCTGGGAATAACTTGCTTTAGGACTAGTAAATAAATTATAAATATATACTCATCAATGAATGAAAAGGAGATTCGGCCGAACAGAAGGGAAAAGAGAGGTTTTGTCAAGCAGAGGGGAAGTTCTACTAAAAAGATCCGACTATAAAATTATAAATCTTCTGCATCGGGGACATAGTTTGGCGAACCGAACCGCCTAATGAAACTGCACCCTACTTTTCCTGCTCAAGCAGAGCATTGTAAATATCAATTTGTTGAAAAGTAACCTTCAATATTACATTTTTTTAGACTGCATTTGCTAAGAGTTTAACAAAGAAAAGTACAAGTGCTAGACTAGTCCGGCATTGGATTGAAAAACAACCCTATGCGCACACACAAATTCATAAAGCCCACTTGGCTGACGGTACAGAATACAACATCGACAGGATTGGTAGATCAAAAATTAATGGGAGTCCAGACAGGAAAACAATAGACCTCCACAGAACAATTGAGCAATTATTCCACCTAAGAGAAAATTGTCCAAGTTTGTGTCAAATTTTCCACCACCTAAGTTATCCGTTCCAATTTGACAATCTCTCGAATAACTGTTTCAAGAGGCTTCAGAGTAAAGGTCGTTAAGAGCCTTCATCGTTTCCTGTCCTTTTTCCATATTCGCAAATTTTAAGCTTGAAGAAGCATTACCAAAATGGGTATTCAATTTTGAAAAAAAAAAAGTTACTGCATTTTCACTTTGCTAACATAAGGTGATGACGTTATTTCAATGGTTAAACAGAATGAGTGATCAACTTTTGCCAGGAGATGAGTTTGTTAATTACCATGATGCTAATTTTTAACAAAAGGACATTGTTTAGTTTCTACTTGCTGGAGGTTCATCACAAGAATTGAAAAGCAAAATCAAATGTTTAGAACAAAACATGCTAACCAGAATATAGTGGAAATAAAGGGAAGCATTCATCAAACATGGACATAAATCTTAAACTATCATTCTTGATGATGATACACCCTGGTTTAGCTGAGAAGCGTCCTCCCAAGTTACAGAAATTAAATTGTAAGACACAAGATCGGGTCCAGTAACATAAACTATCAAATAGTGAACCAAAAAAAAAAAAAGCCCAAAACTTGCCTCAACCAAATAGGTCTGTAAAATAGATCCTGATGGCCTAATGAAATAGAACCCACCTACACCTTAATGGCATACTTCCTCTTAGGGAAATACATCTCTCTCTTCTTCTCACGTTCAGTCTTCAGAGATTCCTGTTAAAAGATGATATAATGCAACATAGTCAGGAAATCGCCCAATTAAGCTACACACGAAAAATTCATATAGCATTCAACGCCTAACATTTTCATGGAAAAAAGAACGACACAAAACACATACACAAACTCAAATTAAAAATGCTAAAAAAGAAATGGGAGATATTTCCTCAACATTATATATCATCCTGAATATGACATCATTAGACAAATGAAAACTAAAAAGCTATAACCTCAAAACAAATTTTTAGTACCAAACTGACACGGAATGCTATTGAGTTTCACTTTCAGATTATTATTGCGATCACATGAACAAGCTAAACAAGAAAAAACTAATACTTGAAGCAAGTTAACATTAGAAACAGAACCCAATTACCTAAGGGAAAAAATGCAATTTTGTACCACTATGCTAACAAAATGGCTTCCACAATATGCTAAAATACAATAAAATAATCAAGAACGTGAACATTGACATATCATCCATCAATCAAGTTCTCACTCTCTCACCATCGAAAGACTGATAGTAAATACGGCTTTTCAGAAAAGAATCATAAAGAACACATATGTAAAACTCCAAAAGAAATTCAATTACCCAACTGAAATAAATAAATCCAAAAAAAACCCAATATTATTCAGGACAAAGTTGGAAAAAACCAAACAAACAAAAAAAAAAGGGTACCTGATGTTTGGTAAGCCTTCTGCGAATGGCCCTGGTCTTCTTGGGACGGAGATCAAGAGGCAAGTACTTCTTGTTCTTGTAAGCGTCTCTAAGCGCAGCCTTCTGCTTCTGCGAAATGACCGTCAACACCTGCGCGATCGAAAGCCTAACCACCTTTCTGCAAAACCCAAATAAAAAAAATAAAAAACCAGAAACCAGAAAAAAAATAATAGAACAGACAGAGATATCAGATTGAAAAAGCGCACATCTTGGAGAGCTTGTTTGGGGCGCCGCCAGTGACCTTGGCGACGCGGAGGAGAGCGAGCTCCGCCTTGAGATCCTTGAGCTGGTTCAGCAGTTCTGCCTTCGCCTTCTGCCTCAGCTCGTGAACCTTGATTCTGGCTGCAAATATGACACAGGAAAACAAGCCGAATCAGAAATGGAAAATCGCAAAACTAGGCATTGGGAATTTTAGAGTTCAGAATTTACCCATTGTATCTCTTCCAAGCGTCGGACGGCGGCCTCAATCTGTGTCTTCTTTACTCTGGGAACGAAACCCTAAGAATGAGAGAGGGGGGTTGAGTTTTATGTTATTGCCATGTGGGAGCTTTTATCTGGGTTGGGATAAAAGCCTGATTTTGGCCCAAAAATAATTTTCAGGCCATTACTGTTTGGATTAGTTGTATGGCCAACCCGAGATATCAACTTGGACTAATGCCCGAAGTCGAGACCACGGACTCATATTGGCATCCGGATTGGGCCAAGGGGTAGGACTGGCACATTTGGGTGGGCCAGTAGGCCTGGACTAGTATCTGCAGCTTAGTATCTGCAGCTTGTTAAGTTGCAAAGCAGAGGTGGATTGATAACTAACCCAACTTAAAAAATATTACAGTGCGCGTCACACTTATTTAAACAACGTTACAGTTATGACGATTTTCTCCATTAAGATCTTTCCAAATTTCACATGTACCTTCTTTAACCCTATATTATCAAATTCTTTCATATGGTATTATTTGGAGTACCTTATGTAATGTAGTGAGGTCACAGTGGCATTTTTTACAAATTTTTTTTGGCATAAATCAATCCTTTATTTATTTTTGTAGCATTTGTGTAAAGAATAATATCTGTGTTAGGGTGATAAGCGAAACTAATGCTTGGTTGGGCCAACAGCCGGAAAACTCGCATTAGGGTTGGACCAATGAGAAGGGACCAGGAAGCAAGATGTGGGTTAAGTAAAATGGATTTACAAGTGTTCTTAGGACCTATTTGCAAATGTTTATAGAAATTATGATCAACGTTCTTGATCTAAATTGTATAAATTGTAGTATTATTGTTTGTGATCATTTTTTAATTATTGATCTAACATTTTATTCGTCATTGTTGTTTTGAGTCTTTGATTTATTCGTGTTATTTTTTGTTCAACATCTATTTCATGTTGAATTTTTAATCTCTTTTTTAGAATTGTAATCTGGTTTTTTGTTCCTCATAATTTTTAACTCCATGATAACTGTTGAAAAAAGAAAAATAATGTTCTAGATTGTGAAAAATAAACTACTACATTACTCCTTGGTGATCGGCCAACTATTTTTTTGCATTTGAAAATGAAAAATAATCTTATAGTAAATATTATGAGAGAATGAGGGGCAGATTTTTAAAACTCTTTGAAGTAAATATCATCAAGTTTTGAAAGTATTTATAAAAAATAACAAATTTAATTAAAATTTAGTATTTTATACAAATAAAATACCAATATATCCATTTTGTACCAATTTAATTTTTTTCTTTTTTTTTCCTTCCTCAATCTCTCTTTCTCTCTCTTCCCCATCTTCAATATGACTTTTTCTTTTTCTTTCTTTTCCCTTTCCACTTTCTCCCCCTCATTCCAGTGTAGAAGTTCTTGTCAGTGCTTACAGCGTTTCTATCACCATAAACACACCCGTTGCTGTGTTATGCATGGGTCACATCACCGGACTTGATATAATCATCTTCGGCGCAACTATTATCACAAAAAAAGCTCACACAACCACCCCCATCACTTTGTAAGTCCTAAATCGGGCCAATCTTTGTCGTGGAAAAATCGTGGCTCTGATCTCTCCCCCGATGACACAAATTTGACATCGACGGCAGTAGATGCTCAAGAGACAGATTCCGATCTAGTCAATAGAATCATGTCAGCATCGGAAAAGACAATAGATGCAATAAAGAAAGAGAGAGAGGAAAGATAAAAATGGGGAAGAGAATAAAGGGGAGAGAAAATCCTATATCAAATTAGTGGTATTTTGGTCTGGATAATATTTAATTTGTATAGTAGGTTGGCAAACGAAATTTATTAACATTTTAAATTATACTAGATATTTACTACCAAAAGTTTCAAAAATTTGAGATTTTTTATAATTTTCCAAAAAAGTATTTATTAGAGATGCTGATGATTGTCTAGTCATCTTACATATGAAAAACTAAAACAATCTAACAGATTATCAAAAAATAATTTACAAGATTACTCTTCAATGACCAAAGATAAAAAAACCACTTTTTTTGGCATCGGGTAAATTACTAGTGGTAATTTTGTAGATTTTTTTAAGAGACGTAAAAAATTTGGTAAAATACATATGGTTGTTGACTTTAAGAGTCCATTGTTACAGGCACAAATACGAACTCTAAAATATTTAGTGGTATATAAATCCAAAGGTATACTATCCTTTTTCGAAATATTTTTTAGGTGTTTTTGAAAATATTTTTTACGTCTTTTGAGACAAAATTTTAACAGCACTTTCAACATCATTGCTCAAAAATTCTTATTTTTTAAAATAAATTATTTTTAAAATACTACCTTTTTTTTAAATGAAGGAGTGGTATTCATCTAAATTACCCTTTTCAAGACACCATAAATAATAGATAAAATTATATGTTATGTCACACTTTTAAAGATATTTTTGTTCCTGCTATATTTAAAAAAGTTACGCCATACTATTGCTCATATCATGTGTTTAAATTAAGCCACACTAAACCATTTGTAGTACTTATAAAAAGTAAGTTTCAAAATATAGCATATATTAAAATTCCCATAAATAATACTCATGTTTTATAAAACAAATCTTTACCTGCTAAGGAAGTTCAAGAAAACAATTTCAAAAGACACCAAACCAAATCAATGTTTTGGATTATTAGTAAGTTTTCTAAAGAATGCTCTTTTGGTCAATTTGGTATTCTACATCCAACCAAATGAGTGTCAGAAATGAAATATACGTTTTTATATTCCTTAACATTATTTCAATTACAAATCCCAATGTCAATGTTATATTTACTATTAAAAATGTAAAAATAACGTATTTGATGTGTGTTTTTATTTTGTGTTCAATGCATTATGCTATTTGAAATGCCTTATTTATCTTTTGTTATAATTATCAAATCTTGAAACTTATAAAAATAAACTTCTAATATTAAACTAATTAAAAAATGAGAATGTTATAATTATTAAAAGAAAAAAACCAATCTATCAACTAATAAAAATCAAATGTCAATTTTGTTTTGTCACAAAATTTAATATATAGTAAATTTTGAGAGATTGAGGAAAACTTCAGTTTTCAGAGGGTAAATAAAATTAATATTAGGATTTTAAAATAGGTTTACTAAATATCACATTAAGGAAGACTCACTTTGTTTTCATGATTAAATACTAAAAACACTCCTTTTGTTTATTTTGTTTTATTTTCTCTTCTCCTCTCCTCTCTTTTCCTTTTTTCTCTCTCTTCTCGTTTGCAACTTTTTTTCCTTCCTCTCACTTTCTCTCTACTTTTATGCGGCCCATCTCTGCCCCCTCTCTCTCTTTGAGGCGCAGCGGTGGAGGCAAAAGTTGTAGGAATGGCACTAACGACGGAGTGAATTCGTGAGATGCTCTCTCTCTTTGAGGCGCAGCGGTGGAGGCAAAAGTTGTAGGAATGGCACTAACGACGGAGTGAATTCGTGAGATGCCAATGACCTAGTCTTCTCTAGTGATAATCTATCGCGTAGTCCGACGTCAGGCGACACAAATCTCCATTCGTCACCTTCAATCCTTGCTCTCCATTCTTCTCCTTTAGCCCTTGCCATCAAAGAAATGGTTTTGACGTTGTCTTTTCCTGCGATGATAGACGCGATCTTCTATTTTCTCCTTTAGCATTGTCGTCAAGAATGGTTTTGTAAGGATTATTTGTCATATCCGGCATGATAGCTTTGTTGTCTTTGTAATGTCGATTGTCTATGTTGGGATCTTGCCGGCCGTCACCATAAGAGAGAGAGGAGAGAGATAGAATGAGAGGAGAGAGAACATAAGAGAGAGAATCTCATGAAAAATGAAAAATGAAAATAAAAAAAAAATCAGATCTTATTAAAGCATGGTTAATGGGAGGTTTTTTAGGGTATTTTGTTCTGTATAATTATTTAATTTGTACATCTAAATTACAATGTGATGTTTACAAACATCCTAAAATAGTTATAATATTTGCAACCAATAGTTTAAAAATTTTGATATTTTTTATAATTTTTTATAAATTTAGCATTAAAAATAACATTACATTAGAGAGTATATTTAATTTACTTACATATGCCAAATTTGCTATTAACACAACAATTTAATATTGAATTGGAGATTCTTTTAGCCTCAAACAAGTGATACAAAGATATTAAAGATGATAATTGATCCAATAATACAGGAGACATAACCTTCCAATGAGACCGGATCTATAAGTAAATTATGTTGATGCTTAGTGAGATAAACATACACTACAGGCCTAAAAATAGTAAAGTACCTCAAGATACAAAAAATGAGCACATGTAAAGTTCTTTTTGACAAGGTCCCTACAATCGATGGATTCTTCTAATAACCCAATAGCACTAAGGCCATTACCAACACTGCTTCGAGATAACTCTAACGAACATAAAAACTCTCCTAAACTCAAATCTAGTAGACATAAAACAAGTTCCGAAAACGGGGAAACCACCACCATTATTAAAAGCTAAACATAAACACAATACAGAAAAAGAAACCAATATGGAAACATCAATGTCTTTATTGAACGAAAAACTACAAACACAGAGGAAATATCACTGCCAGTGATGCAAATGCTGGGCAAGCTTATTACATAGGAAAAAAGACAATCGTTATACTCACCTTATTATATAGGAAAACATATTTTTTTTATAAAAAATTTTGAATTAGGTCAGGTTGGGCCAATGTTCAAGCCAAATAAATAAGCGGCCACCATTTGGCCTACCCATTTGGCTACCAATTAAGATAAATTTAAAAAGAATGCTTCTAATAAACAATGCTCAGTAAAACTGCCCTTTTCTTTTCCACAATCCAATAGTGCCCGTTATATAGTTATTATTTTTTAGTTAGATTTATCAATTGACATGTTTGTACCCGATACAAAATCAATAATAAAACAAATCTTAATTCTTTTAAAAGTTTTTTCCTCCCTCCTCTCTCTCTGTCTTCATGCCACCCATTTATCTCTCCTCTCTCCGCTTGTCTCTCCTCTTCCTTCACTTCGCCTCCCCTCTTTCTTCCTCCATTTCTATGTTATTCTCTCCACCTTCTTCCTCTTGTCTTGTCTGCCCAGAGACTGAAGCAGATCGACAATTAAGCAACGGTGAGGAGATCGGAGAGCCAACCAAACAGCTGAACTCAACGCCACTGAGGAGAAGGAAGCGCGACCTCACTCTTAATCTCTCTCTCCTCGTGGAGATCATGAGGATTGTTCATGGCTCCTCTTCTCTCTCTTTGCTCCAACAACAACAGATCAACAACTCCTGGTTCCCGTTGATCTCCATCATGGTCTGACACTATCCTCAAGTTATTGCTGCGAGATTTATGACACTGCCGTCAATGGATCCCGCTAAGTTCGAAATCGAGAGGATTGTGAGAAGATTAGATCTAGAATCATTTTGGATCTTGCTGCCTGAAGTTGCAGTCATTTCTCGCAGCGGCCATTGGAGACGATTCAATTGGAGCATCCTCAAATTTGCGATAAGATCTCACCACGCTGGCCTTTGAAATTTGAGATATCATCCACTGTGATTTTGGTAGGATTTGACTAGATCTATGTATTTTCATGTAGATTGATTTTTATAGTATGATTGCTGAATCTTTAGTGGTGCTCTTCAATTATCTTCGTTAGTCCTCTTTTATGAGCTTTACTTAGTTTTATAATTCAGGTAATGAACTATTTGTGGAATTATAATTCATTTTTTATTCTCTTTTTTTGCCATTAATTTCGACCAAGTAGTTAGATGCTACACGTAGGGTGAGTTTTATGGCCATCCATTTATGTTATCAAAGCCTTAAAAAAAAAAAAAAAGTTTAACATGTTTGTCAAGTTTCAACCATTGCTGCGTATTCTTTGGACATATGGAGTCATTGCCTCTGGTCATATGTGGCATGTAATTGTCGGACTTTGTAATTGTTAAAGGTTTCTTTGTATTGATTAAGTTTTAGACATGTGGATTTGATTCTCAATCTTTTAATTCTGTTTTGTTGTTCTTAATCAGAAAGAGATTGTAACAGAATGAGAGGGAGAGAGAGAATGTTGGAGAGGATAAATGAAAGGCTAAGTTCCATGGAAATAAGACTGTAGTTAGCGCTTGGGATGTGAATTTTGTTGGAAGTTTGAAAGCAGAATGATGAATAAAACTTTTTTGTTGCCGAAAAAAAATGAACTAATCGATGACGAATATATGCTATAATGAATAATCATTTTTTTATTCTTGTTTCTATCTGTATGATCATCTGTATAATCTAGTCGCTTTGTGTAATGATATGGCCAAAAAAAAAAAATTATAATATGGTGGTATTTGTTAGAAAAAAATAAGATAATCTATTAGATTATGCTCCAGAACTTGGTGGCGCCTAGGTTGGAACTTGATGGGTTTTATGATAGAATCTAGTAGGTTCTATTACGCTTTAGTGCCTCACACTAGTGACCTGATGTGGTTGGCTTTTTTTTGTTTCAAAGAAAATATGTTAGAATCTAGTAGATTCTAAAGTTAGAACCTATCAGGTTACAATCTAGCACCTCGAGCCGACACCGGAGGCAAACGATGCTTCTTTGTTTCAAAGAAGATATATTAGAATCTAGTATATTCCAACTTGGAAACCTATTGGGTTACAATCTGACACCAACATCAGTCACCAAAGACGATCGGTACTTTTTTTGTTTCAAAGATGGAATCTAGTATATTCCAACTTTGGAACTTACTTCATTATAATTCAGTACCTAGCGGGTAACCAGAGGTGATTAGTACTTCTTTGTTTAAAAAAAATGTTAAAATCCGACAGGTACTAACTTTGAAACTTATAAAGTTACAATATCGTACCCCGGGCTGGTTGGCGTTTATTTGTTTTAAAGAAAATATGTTGGAACTTGATACTTTAGAACCTAACAGGTTACAATCTGGCATCCCAAGCCAACGATCAGAGTAATATACCATATGAGGGAGTGAGAAGGGAGGATAATTTAGACTTTTCATAAATTACCTTTTTAATTAAAGAAGGAGGGGTAACTTAGGCTTTTAATAAATCACCAATTTCTAATAAAGGGGCACTTTTTAAGTTATTGGATTTGGGGGGCATTTGTGTGTTTTTTTTTTTCTCTCATGAATAAATTATGTGGGTGTGGCTCCTTTTTTTTTTTGGTTCGAAATTTCATCTAGAATTAGTAAGCATAATTAATAATTTTAAGTAAAAAATTATTTTGAATTATTCATACTATGAAAATATAAAATAAATATACTATTCCAACTTATAATTTAAATTGAACTACAACATATATAGAGATGTAAATTCGAATGAATATAACCAACCTCTAAGCAAATATAGACAAATTTACGTTATATATTGTTTTGTTCTTTGGCTCTTTTTTTTTATCCCTTTTTTATGTGTTCAGGATTGCTGGAATAACAACACATACCAAAATTTAGCAAGAATTTTTTTTTTTTTTATATATATCTGTAGTTGTAAAAGAATTTACAGCCTTAATTTTTTATTTGTTTTCCTCAGTTAAGTCAAAATCAAAATGAAAGTGGGAGACAAGATATTGGGCTATTTATTGTTTTCTACTTTGTATTTTGTTTTTATTCAAAAGGCATACCATGTATTTTGAAGTGATTTTATGCTACTAGATTATATTTATATATTTAATACATAAATGTATATCCTTTCTTGATCAAGACCCAATTTTGACTATTAAAATGATGAAAATATCCATGAAAAGTAAAAAAAAAAAGAAAAAAAAAAAGAAAAAAAAGAAATTCTAAATTTGTTTATTTGTTATTGCTTTTTTTTCCTTTGAACAAGTGAAAATCAATGAAAGCAGGTACCAAGATAATAAGATGGTAAAATAGGTATTATATAGAGTATCTACTATCTATCGATAGATATTAGGTGATTTACCTTTCTATACCTTTTTTTAACACTTTTAATATTTTAGTTTTTAAGTATTGTCAATTCAAAATTTAATTGTGTAGAAAATATACTTTTAAGAATTTATAAATTTAAAAGTTAAAATTAGTTGGTTCAAAAAATATAGGTAGAGTAACTATTGCAATTGTTACCAAATAATTAATGAATATATTAGGAAAAAGAAGGATTATTAGAAAGAGTTGACATTACATAAGATAAATCACATGCATGTCAAATATTTATTGGATGGGTCATGGGTGCATTACAATATCGTTGTAGTGACGTGGTACATCTGGCCAAATAATTTTGAGAAAACTACATGGAATGCCTCCACATGAGCACTCAAAATGCCCTCCCTTTTTTTGTTTACATAATTGCTCCTTTTTTTCTTCTTTTTTTAATGATTCTATTTTTACTGATTTACCCTTATATATCCCTAACCTAAAACAAACCCTAAGCATCTCAATTCCCTTTCTCTCTCCTCTTTATTCAGCTCCCTCTCTATTATTTCTCTTTCTCTCCACGCTCCTCTATCTCTCTCTCTCTCGCTCCCTGTGCCTATGTCAGTGTGATTCACAGCGGCAGGATTGACAAGGAGGTTAAAAGCTTTGTTGTGCCTCGGTCTCTCTCTTTCCCCTGCTACGCCTCCGTCGATACAATTCAGGGTGACAGAACTGATGAGGAGGTTTAGGAGCTTAGGTGCTACTCTATCTCTCTCCCTCCCTCCTTGCAATGTGATTCTCAGTGTCGAAACTAGTAAGGAGGTTTAAAAGTCGTAGCTTCATAATTCTCAGCACGATGCTCATCAAATTGTTAGATCTTTGTGTGCTCCGATGATCTAAACTAATCTCTTCCTCGGTCGTGAGTTCAACTGCCATCATCCGCCGCCCATGTCGATTTCATTCAAGATCTCGCTATCTAACAGTTTGGTCTAAGCTTTTCCTTAGTCGCAAGTTTGACCACCACTGTCTAAAGAGATCTGTAATTTTCTTTTTGAATTTTTTGAATCTAGTGGGTTGAATACTTTCGTTGCTACAATTGTTGTGATTGCTTAAAATTTGTTGTAATTTGTGTTCTTTGTCTATGATTTGAAACTTTTTTTTTTGTTTTTTTTATGGCAATGGTTTTTTATAGAGTTTCGACGAGTTTTGGCTAGTTCCAAGAAGTTCTGGCTAGTTCTGGAGAGTTTCAAAACGAAACCTGGTGAATTTTTGTATAGGAACGTTGTAGGTTCTAGAACGGAACTGATGAGTTTCGAGACAGAATTTGGTAGGTTCAAAAAAAATATTTTAGAATCTAGTAGGTTACAACTTGGCTCCCACGCTAGCGACTGGTGGCAATTAATGCTTCTTTGTTTTAAAAAAAATGTTAGAATTTAGTAGATTTCAAGTTGGAACATGCCATGTTACAATCCAACACACGTGCTGATGACCGGAGGCTGTCGGCACTTCTTTTTTTAAAAAAAATATGTTAGAATTTAGTAGGTTTCAAGTTGGAACCTAGCAGGTTCCAATCTGGCACTCCGTTCCAATGGCCGAAGGCTGGTTCCATCAGATTTCACAATAGAACCTATCAGGTTCCAAGACAAAACGACACCTAGTGGGTTTCAGGACAGAACCTAGAAGGTTTCATTTTTGGAGGAAGGATTATTCGATCTTTTAATAAATTTTCAATTTCTAATAAAGGGACAGTTTTAATAAGTGTTTATTTGAAGACATTTTTAATAAGGTGTTGCATTAGGGTGATATTGTTGTAAATTGCTCAGTAATTTTTCAGTGCCGTGAGGCTTGAAATTGTGAGCGCAAAGTATGTCCACGATTCATATATGATTGATATATGTAATTAGTTTTCATTCTTATTCGTCATATCAGATGCATTGGCCTTAGCTATATAAGTACAAGTTGATGATCTGATATCCGCGTATAAGGAAGAAATCCTTATCCCTGTGCTCTACAATGTTATATTCATTGTCCTTGGCAGCATATAAAAGGAAATTAGTACGTAGAACTCCTATCAGAATTTCGGGTTCTTAGATGAAAGGGTAATGAAGAGGACGCAAAAGATGTATTCCCACGCGAAGGAAAGCTTGGGTAATCCAAATAATATTACTTGTCTATATATACACGTGTATATATATATATATGTATATTCTTGTTTTCTATCTCTAAATTTTGTACCATCTCTTCTCTCTTAAAATACTATACGACAGCTAAAGAATCACTGTGCTAGTGTGTACATATATATGTGTGTGTGTATCAATATCTTGTGTCTTAGCCATATCCGCGTGGTTGTGTTCCTATACGTTACCTCCTTAGATAAGAATAAGATGACCCACCAAATTCGTACAATTATAAGACTTAACAAAAAAGAAAGTTAGTATGAGAGCAGAAAGAAAAGGTGAAAGTCAATATTTAAGAAGAGTCAGGTAATTAGTTATTGTCCTGCAGAGTAGTGGTTTGAATACGTTATATATTGGTTAAGGGCGGGTGATAAGAAATCTACAAGGAAATTTTACTTTATCTCTCTAGCTTACATGAGCGGTTATCGCTATTAAGAGATCAGAGTATAGCCCTTGAGGGAAAATTGGTAGAGAGAGAGAGAGAGAGAGAAATTGATCGTCTATACAGGTCGACTTTGAATCACTGGGGTTATATCAAGAATCAAGGTATGTTCTATCTGTTATTATTTGTCGAAATCAGCATATATATATATATATATATATATATATATATATATATTATCATATATGCATAACATATATGTGCATAAATGTACGACTACTTTAGTTAACCATAGTGCTAATTTTGCAACGATTACAAAAATTGTGTTGGGGTAATTCAAAATTATTCAATATTCATGTTGCAAAACAAGATCATGATCAAACAGCTGTTTATAAATTTGTTGCTTGAATCTCCCACTAGATCGAGTATGTATAAAATATACGTCAAATTGAGAAATGAGGCACGTAGGATCATGAGAAAGACAATGACACTTGCATGATACATGATATAACATGATATAAAGGTTATGGGGTGAAGTAAATAATACATAAATAATTCATCCGCATATTTTTCTTTTTCTTTTTTTTTGTATGTACGTGGATTTATATTTTACATATATTTATATCGACTTTCGTATTGCATATATATATGCCCGCGTTATTGTGGAATGCAGCCAACGAACATAATGTAAGTGCCAGCTTGATCATAGACATGCTTTGTTTACCTTTTAAATTTATTAATCAATACTCCAATTCTTTCCACGTAAAGTTCATTATATTGGAGAAGCTACAAAACACGTTTGCTCTTTTTTTTTTTTTTTTTTTTTCAAAAGACGTTTTCTTGTGATTGTTCGTAAGGTTACAATCATGGGTCATGGCATCATTAATTTATTATTGAAGAAACTATTTATATTGTTCTGTTTTATTTTACTCTAGTGTGATTGCAAAGCTTTTTTGTTGTCAATAATTGGATATAACAAATTCCATTGACAAAAATGTAACACTTTCAAACTCAGACTTGACTTTCATAGTCCTTTTCTTCATTTACATGCAGTGGGCAAAGTATATATATTCCGAGCAAGCAATTCTCGTCACATTTTGATATTCACAAAAATGGAAGAACCGCGAGAAGAGGAGATCACCGCTGCCGGAGAAGAAACCAGCTCGGTGCAGCACGTGCTAAACATCGGCTACACAAGCCCCGAGCCAAAGCCATTGTCGTTTGTTCTCTGTTTCACTGATCTCACATACAGCATCAAGGTTCATCGGAAGTTGACATTTTCGTCGGTGATTACGAGAAGAACCGCTAAGCCAGAAAAGAAGAAGATACTAAACGACATTTCCGGCGAGGCACGAAACGGTGAAATACTCGCAATCTTAGGCCCCAGCGGCTCGGGGAAATCGACGCTGCTCGACGCCTTAGCCAATCGAATTGAGAAAGAGAGCTTGAAAGGAAGAGTGAGTTTAAATGGCGAGGTTTTGGAGTCTCGTCTATGGAAAGCTATTGCGGCCTATGTCATGCAGGAGGACTTGTTATTTCCGACGCTGACGGTGGAGGAGACACTGGCCTTCGCGGCAGAGTTCCGGCTCCCCCGGTCGCTCGGGGAGTCGAAAAAGAAGGCGCGAGTCAAAGCGCTGATCGAACAATTAGGCCTCCAGGGGGCCGCAAACACAATAATTGGCGACGAAGGCCGTCGCGGAGTCTCTGGCGGAGAAAGGCGCCGTGTGTCAATCGGAATTGACATTATCCACGATCCAATTCTCCTCTTCCTGGATGAACCGACGTCAGGGCTCGACTCAACGAGCGCGTTCATGGTGGTGAACATCCTGAAAAACATTGCTCGAAGTGGGAGCGTCGTCGTAATGTCCGTCCACCAACCGAGTTACCGGATCATCGGTTTGCTTGACAAATTGATCTTCCTCTCCAAAGGACAAATGGTTTACGGAGGATTGCCGAGTAAGCTCCCCTGTTCTGCTCTGAATTTGGCCGGCCAATCCCCGACAATGCTAATCCGATCGAATTTGCACTCGATTTAATCTCCGAGCTCCAGGACACGCCTTATGGAATCAGTAGCTTGGTGGAGCTCAACAACAAAATGAAAAGTCCCAAACGCACAGACCAAAAATCCGATGCTGTTTTGTCTCTTAAAGAAGCCTTAAATTTAGGCGTCTCTAAAGGAAAATTAGTCTCCAACAACACTAATATTTCCAAAATCAAGAAGACCTTCTCCAACCCTTTCTGGAAAGAAATACTTGTTCTGTTCAGGCGTTCAATGACCAATTCGCGAAGAACACCGGAGATTTTCGCCGCTCGATTGATCACAACTTTGACGACAGGTTTCTTACTCGCCACCATATATTGGCAGCTTGATGATTCTCCTGAGGGGATAAGAGAGCGATTAGGGTTCTTCGCCTTCGCCATCTCCACTACGTACTTCTCCAGCTGCCAATACCTCCCAGTTTTCCTCCTAGAGCGATACATCTTCATGAGAGAAACCGCTTACAATGCTTATCGCCGATCCTCCTACGTACTATCTCACGCTCTTGCGGTGCTCTTTCCGCTATTTGTCCTCTCACTCGCCTTCTCAATGGTGACGTTTTGGGCCGTGGGGCTCGCCGGAGGAATCACCGGGTTTGCTTTCTACTTCTTGATCATCTACAGCTCGTTCTGGTCTGGAAACTCCTTCGCCGTGTTTGTCTCCGGATTAGTCCCCAACATCCTGCTCGGATACACTACCGTCATTGCCGTCTCGGCCTACTTCCTTCTCCTTAGCGGTTTCTTCATCAACCGGACTCGAATCCCGCCTTACTGGATTTGGCTTCATTATGCCTCTCTTATCAAATATCCATATGAAGCCCTTATGCGAAGCGAATTCGACGATCCGACGAAGTGTTTCAGGAGGGGTTCGGAGATGTTCGACAACACTCCGTTTCAAAACATTTCTGAAGGCGAGAAAGAGATGATGTTAGGGAACTTGAGCTCCAGTTTGGGGACAAGTCCTAATATCCGCAGCTGGACGTGTTTGACGACTGGTTTGGACGTCCTGAGAGAGCAAGGAATCACTGATCTCAACAAATGGATGTATTTGGCGATTATTGTTGCTTGGGGTTTCTTGTACAGAATTTTGTTTTATCTTACGTTGTTGTTTGGAAGCAAAAACAAGAGGAGGTAGCTATAGCATGAGGTGATGAGGAAAGTATATTCTAGTTGAGGGTATGTACTCCACTTTTGGAGGCTGTTTGTATGTGATTTGTTGATATATATATATATATATATGTATATATATATTTGTTTGTTTATAATCTCCAACTTAATTAGCAATAATCCTTTAAAAAAAACCTGAATTGGCAACAGTAGTACACTCAAAAACAAAAAAGAAAACTTTAATCTTCATTTTTTCCCTAATTTTTGTTGTTGCTGGCCTCTTGGGATGAGAATTTTTAAAGTAACTTTCGGTACTAATTTGAATTATTGGTCTTAAATTCTTTAGTAGGTAATATTTTGGTCTTTTTTTAATTTTAATTTTAATTTTTCCAAAAAGAGCTTCAAACTCCTATGCAACTTTTGCACTTCACGGTTTTTATTAAGCTCCGTCATTTTTAACGGTTTTTCACACATGAACATCAGTCGGCTCATTTTGTTGTGAAAATACTTAAAAGCCCCCGTATTAAAAAAAAAAAAAAACATAGAACAAAACTTAAGAGGAGGGGGAGGGAGACACAGAGAAATCTTCTTTGTCACTGAGCTTTGAAGAGAACAACAAGCGAGCCAAGGTGAACATTCTGACGCAGAGAAGACTTGTTGCCTTTTTCTTCGTTGTGCTAACTAAACCACTAATAATTAGATCGATCAGATTCAAAACTATATCGATGTAATATACCACGGACTCAGAGAAACAGAGTAATATGCTAGAAACTTCATAAGGTCGTTCAACCTTCTAGAAAAAAACGAGAGAATCAAGTAGCCAAATATTAACAAAGAAGTTACATACAACCACAAGAACTTCATTAAAAAACAGGGTAAATTCCTCTAATGGCACCGATCTATTTAAAAGGTGATAATTGAGTCTTTTTTTTTTAGCTAAAACAACCTCAAATTCAAAAAATAGTGTAAAAGGAATAACTTAACTCACGTCCTTCTATTTTCATCTTTTTTTTGGATCATGTATCGTGCAAGTGACTAAATATCAAGAGTAAATATCAAGAATATTTAAGCAAAATAATAATTTTTATTACATCTTTAATAAAAAAATTAACTAAATTGAGTTAAAAACTGTAAAACATAAAAAATAAAAAACAAAAAAACGAAAACAAAAAAAGAAAATCCATTAACAAAAAACTTCTACAGACCTACCACCAACCCCCAACCAACGCCGTCCACCCAGACCATCGGAACCCCAAACGACACTCCCCCTCCAACTACACCTCTCTCTCTCTCCCTCTCTCCCTCTATCCCTACCACTATATATCCCAACCGAAATTCCAAATGAACCTGAAAGCATTGAATTGGTCGTTCTCATGAACAATCACGTGATGCTGCGACGATCCAGAGAAGCTGATGCTGGACACCGACATCAAGCTAGATTCCAATTCGATGCCATGATCATACCTAGATCCCGACATCGAAACTGATGTCCGAGGCAAAAGAATGCCATGAGACACGTCTAAATCGAATCCGTAGAACCCCAACGGCGATCCTTCTCGTTTTCCTCTTTCTCGGTTGCCATTACCGCTAGAGGAAAAAGGGAAGAATTACCTGGTTTGTCTCGGACAACGGCAAGTCAAGACCTCATCAAAGCTCTTGATATTCTCTTTCTCCTTCCTCTTGTCAGTGGCGGTGGTTCTCGTTGGAGACTTGAGGAATCCGTGGTGGTGGTGATGATTCGTCGGCCAATTTGGTTGTAATTGATTGAGATTTTCCCTTTTTTGCTTGCTCGATTTCCTCTCCCACTAAGCAAGCTTTTTTTTAAAATTAAAAAAGAGAGAAAATTAGAGAAAGAGAGAGAGAAGAGATGAGGAGTTTGACAAGGCAAGTGACTAGCTATCGGGTTGCTGGTTTTCAAAGGTGGGAGTCGATGCTTCAGGTACCTGAGAGGGATGACCATAGGTTTTGCCTTTCGAAGTTGGTTTGGTGCTTGCGACAAGGGCGGCCAATTTGGGTTGGATGATCGATTTGCAAGCCTGAGATGGGGAAGACAATGTTATTTGAAACTTTTTTTTCTTTTCATTTTGTTTTGTTTTGTTTTTAATTTCTGTTAAATGACATTGGGGTGTTTTAGTTTTTGAAAGTAAATAATAATCACATTATGGGCACATAGTTGGAAAAAGAAGATAATAGAGAGACTTCAGTCTACTTAGTTCTTTTGCATATATATATATATATATATATATATATATATATTTGAGTTTAAAGTCATTTTAAGTAAAAAGAAAATTAAGATTCAATAATCACCTTTTAAATAGATCGGAGATTTTTAGAGCAATTTACCTTTTAAAATATTCATACAATTAAGTGACCATTCATTACTGTACTAATAAACACTTGAAAAAGCAAACTATAATCAGTAGCAGAGAAAATTTTCTAGTAGTAGCGTGAATTAAACCAAAATTTTTAACTAAAACATATTATTACTATTGTAATAGAGTTTAATTTAATTTTTGAAATTTATAATTTATAAAATTATAAATTCATATAATATTGTGATTGACTTGTTTTTTATTTCGTATTTTAAAATTAAAATATAATAGTTGTTTAGGAACCTTGATTTAAACTAAAACTTTTGGTTCAAAATGAAGTTATTATAGTTGTTGATGCTTACCGAGTTCCGGCGTCGTACCAACACCATGTGCGGCTGCACACGGTGCTCAGCTCTTCTCTGTTTGCCTCTGCCTGGTCTGGTCAACCTGCAACAAAAGGAGGGTCGCCTCGGAGGCGGGTTAGTCGTTAACAAGACAAGGGCTCTCCGATGCTTAAGGTAGGGGGTGCTTGGTAGAGGTCGGGAACTAGTCGGTTGGAAAAGAACTTGCTTGCCTTGAATGCAATAAATGCATCCTATTTATAGGTTACCACTTGAACCGGGTGTTAAGCAAGTTTTGCCCACAACCCGGGTGTCACATCATGACGTGTCAGATGGCAAGTGACAAGTGTCGCATCCCTTCGCTGGTAGATGAGCTCGCATCCGACAGTGAGTTATTTGCCACTTGTGGGCAAGTAATAGCGAGTAGCAACCTATTTAGGAGGGACGACGGTCTGACCCGAGCTGATGTCTAGTCCGAGGAGGCACCCTAGGAAGGTGCGGCCCATAGGAGCCTTGAGGAGCACCTCGGACAATGCACCGAGCGTAATCAAGGCTAGTTATGAGCTCCACGAACCTTGTCGAGTAAGGTTGCCGACCACCTGGAGTTTGGCTCCTCGGTGGTGACACTGAGCTCACCCTTAACAGTAGCCCCCCAGTTCACCTGGTCGGTGTCCGACCGGGTGGACTATGCCGAACGGGTGAGGTCGGCTTAAAAAGGAACACCAAGAGGCGTCTCGAGACAGTGGGAGACGAAGGGTAGCCAGAGATTGTCAAGGACACGCGTCTTTTTGCAATCAACGATGCGTTTCTTCCGGCATTGGTGGCTGGTGTTATGACCCACTCCACGAACTCCCTTAAGTGTCCTCCTTGGACCAGCCTCTCAATCTGGTCCTTGAGCTGTATGCAATCTCGGGTGGTGTGCCCCACGTCCTTGTGGAACTCGCAATACTTCCCTTGAGCGCGTTTCACCCTGCTACCCTTAAGTTTAGGCGGGGGGACCAACAGGTTCTTCCCGCTCACTTGGGCGTATACCTCGTCGACCGTCGCCACCAGCAGGGTGTAGATCTGGAATTTTTTCATTGGGGTCTTCGGCTTCTCAGGCTTCTCTTTTTTCTGCTTTTTCGGCTGCTCGGTGGTCCCGTGCTCGACAGCCTTCTGCTTCTTGCTCTTCTTCATGCCGCTGGTGTCGGCTTCATCTTTGCGGCTCTTCATATACTCCGAGGCATCCGCGTGCCTCTGTGCGTAACCGAGCCTCTGTGAAAACGTGATCGGCTGCTCGAACGCCAAAGACCAGGTGATCTTCTCATCTCGGAGGCCCCCAACAAAAATGTGCTTGAGGGTCTCGTCTTCGACGTGCTTCACCTCGAGCGCGGCTTAGGTAAACCTATTTATATAGTCCCGTCCCATTGCTTGACAGCTTACAGGTACATTATTTCCTTTCTTCTCGTCTTCGTCATCGAGAATGCCGCTGAGAAGGCGTCGGCGAGTTGTCGAAAAGAAGAGATGGATCCTTGCTCAAGCCGCCTGAACCATAGCCTAGCCGGGCCTGTAAATGTCAGCGAAAAGGCCTTGCATATAGTCGCATCGTTGGCATTCTGGAGGAGCATGTGCCCTCGGAAGAGCTCGACATGCTCGTCGGCATCGATGGTTCCATCGTAGGCCTTGATCTGTGGAACCTTAAACTTGGGCGGCATGGGGGTGTGCATAATCATGTCTAGGAATGGAGGTTATGGAGCTTCCGCATTGTCCAGGCCAAATTGGTTATTGCGGATTTCATCGATCTAGCGCTGGAGATCCCGAAGTTGGCGACTATTTGTGTCCTCGGGAAGTTCGACTCGGTAGGGTGCTCCGCCCTTGGCTCGGTCACCGACTTTGGGTTCTTGTCCTCGGGGTATCCCCCGGCGTCCAAGCTTGTTGAAAACTGAGGCACGGGAACCGTGGGGTGATGGTGGCTGTGCCACTTGTGGGCTGATCCAGCCCTCCTGGACGAGTCTATTATTGGCCAAGATGGCTCGCGCAGAGCCTTGGGTGTGGCCAGAGTCTACTTCGTCAACAGGGCCGTTCTCCTGTCTTGCTCGACCTCCAGCCTGGTCAGCCGGGGCTGGAGGAAGGAGGCTAGGGCCTACCTAGTATTGTGCTTGCTGGGCAAGCTATTGACTGAGTATCTGGACGGTATTGGTGAGCTCCCAGATCAAATCTTGGGCAACAGGGTCCGGGGCCTGCTCGGCCTGTGCCGCGCTCCCTTGGCCACCTGAACGGGATGCCGTAGCTCTGGGGCCGCCCCTTGGTCTGCCAGTATTTTGAGGATGGTTTCGCTAGTCTCCCGACCCCTCCTGTCGGGTAGCCTCGTCCTTGGCATTCCCTTGAGTGACCATCGTGTGCTGATGTTTGCACTGGATGTTTGTTTAAATTGAAAGGCACAAAGGTGCCCTCCTTCTAGCGCTAAAACGTTGATGCTTATCGAGTTCCGGCATAGTACCAACACCACGTGCGGCTACGCACAGTGTTCAGCTCTTCCCTGTTCGCCTATGCCTGTTCTGATCGGCCTGCAACAAAAGGAGGGTTGCCTCGGAGGCAGGTTAGTCGTTAACAAGACAAGGGCTCTCTAATATTCAAGGCAGAGGGTGCTCGATAGAGGTCGGGAACTAGTTGGTTGGGAAGGAGCTTGCTTGCCTTGAATGCAATAAATGCATCATATTTATAGGTTACCACTTGGACCGGGTGTTAGATGGGTTTTGCCCACAACCTGGGTGTCACATCATAGCATGTCAGATGACAAGTGACAAGTGTCGCATCCCTCCGCTAGTGGATGATCCCACATCCGACGGTAAGTTATTTACCATTTGTGGGCCAGTGATAATGAGTAACAACCTACTTAGGGAGGACGATGGTCTGACCCAAGCTAATGTCTAGTTCGAGGAGGCACCCTAGGAAGGTGCGGCCCGTAAAAGCCCTAAGGAGCACCTCAGACAATGCACTGAGCGTAATCGGGGCCAGTTATGAGCTCCACGAACCTTGCCGAGCAAGGTGGCTGATCACCTGGAGTTTGCCTCATCGGTGGTGACGCCGAGCTCACCCTCAATAATAGTATTTTTTCTTATAAAATTTAAATTACAGCAATATTTTTAGTTCAAACCAACAATTGAAACCAATGTTTATAAACACCATAAAAATGCAAAAGCTAGAATTTAGGAGCATAGTTGAAACTTTTTTAAAAGTTTTAATAATAAATATTGTCAAAAACATGTTTCAGTGAGGGCAAAATATGAAAAAAGTATAAAAAGTTTAATATTAGACTTAATCATAAAGGAGCTTAGGCCAGTAGGGGTGGTTGCCCCCACTCAGCTTAACTGGCTTCATCATTGACTAAAATTGAACCAAAAATCGAATTTTTTAAATAAAGAACAAATAGAAACCAAACCTCACTTACAAAGTATTATGGCAATGTACCAACAAGAATGAACTTTCCGTTAGGGGAGAATTCTGTTGGGTTTTTTGGTTGCTATATTATGGTAACTTGTTGTTCAAGAAAAATAAAAGTATATTTAGAAGACTATGAAGACTAGATAAAGCTTGGAAAAGATTTCTGTTACCAAAATAATACAATAGAAACAAAAAACAAAAACATACAAAGAATTTACGTAAAAACCCAAAAAGGAAAAAAACCACGGCCAAAGGAGAAGAAAATCATTAAACTCGTGAAGATTACAATAGAGGCGTTAGAGAGGCTAAAATTTAGCTAATAATGAAGCCCTAATGTAATTTATCATATATATATATATATATATATATATATAGGTATAGTCAAAACCCTATAGGCCTCAAAACATAAATGGAATAGCCCAAAAACACAACAATCTGTACCGCAGGGACTCCACCCCTGCACCCTAGCGAGATCAGTAGTGGGCTATAAGATTGGGCCTATCGGCCCGATCCCTCAGCTACCGCCACAAATCTCATGAGAAATCCTACTTCTGTTTTTCATTACAATTGTCGCACCGTAAACTTTTCTGTTCGAGTCAAATTGAATTTGGGTCACCATACTCTAACAACTTCTTTTTGACATATACTAGGAATTTGAATTCAAACAGGATTAATCTTTATCATTAGATTTAAAACATTTTTTGGTTAAGATTCAATTTCTGTTTAAAATTCAAGAGATTATGCTGTTGTTTCAACAAGATCAGATAATCGGAAG
Organism: Artocarpus hirsutus; assembly: GCA_946598075.1. NCBI lineage: Eukaryota > Viridiplantae > Streptophyta > Magnoliopsida > Rosales > Moraceae > Artocarpus > Artocarpus hirsutus. Next base: position 10,010 of record CAMOHE010048506.1, on the reverse strand, counting down.
GTGTGCATACATAGAGCGAGACATGCAGATAAACTCAAAGGTCAAAGAAGATTCAAGCTGTTTCGTTTTATGTTTGAAAATTCAAATATGATGCAACAAATAATGCAACAATTAGAACGGATAAGATTTTAATTGTTTGACTTGCTTTATACATACCTCAGTCCAGGTGCATATCAAGAAGCACTCTTAGAGCACACACTTATTAGGCATTGAGTTTTTCCTCACTTTGGGAGAAGAAGCTTTGATCTTTGGGAGAAGAAATTTTGCTTTTTGAAGGGAGCTCAATTTTAGCAGAAATTCAAGCTGAGCAGTGCTTGTTGAATGGCCATCAAGAGATTCCAGTACATAAGTGTCAATCATAAAGAGAATGTCTTTAGTTGATTAAGTCTAATTGGTGATTGTAATTTATATTTTTCTTAAATTTTTCAATACCCGAAGATGACTCCATAGATATAGGTTTTTACCAATTCATGTAAAATTGTCTGTGTAATTATTTACTTTCTATGTGTAGTAATTTAATTAATCTGGAATTAGTTAAACTTGGTAAATTGTTAAAATCAGATCTTTCGAATTGATGTAAGAAAATGACAAATTCTTGTGGTGATTAGAGTTGTCATATTCTGCCCCATTGAAGCATCTTAAATCCTATAAATCGTAGTAGTTCGAATCTCATGTGCCGATCATTGCTTATTGTTACTTGATTCTCTACCTTGTCTGTGTAGATGGTGGTGACAAAGATTGACCAATGAAAAATCTCGGACGAAAAGCCAATGCAAAGGAGGTGAGGAAGGAAAAGAGAGAAACATGAGAGAGAGGGTGGAGAAGAGAAGAAACTAAAAAAGAAAAAAAAGACAAATAAGATCTCTTTTGGGCATTTTTAGTATTTTACTTATGTGTTTTGAGTCTTTTGTTATTAGTTCCTAATATTTTTTAAATAACAATTCATGTTCACGTGTTACGTTTGTTATGACATGATTATATATTGCATTAATAAACATGACCTAAATATGAACACGAAATGCATTTAGCATTGCTAATATGACACGATTAAAGTCTATGCATTTCATGTTTGCGTGTTGCATTTAGAGTTGCATTTAGATCGACACAATTATAGCACGATAAGAGTATTATGAACATGAACACGAAACGATTAATAAACGTCACCTAAACATGAACATGAAATGCATATGGCATGGTTAACATGATACATTGTGCAAACACATGTTTATGTTTGCAAGACAAAATCATGTTTATGACATGATTATGACCCTACTAACTTGAAAAATTTAAATTTTTATTTGGAATTTTAAAGTGATTAATTGACTACTTGTTATAATTTATGAATTATAAAATGTATGAATTAGAAAATTTTGAATTTTTATTAGACAAGACTATTTAGTTTGATCTCTTATTTGCTGTCAACTCCGTTAGTAAAAGCTTGCAAAAGGAAGATATGCATATTGACATTGCTGTAGATGACTTAAAAGGTCTTATTTTTTATTTTGAAAAATATAGAGAAAATAGAATTGTATCTGCTACGATTTCAGCTAAAAAGATTGCCAATTAGATAGAAATAGAATCCAAATTTTGTGAGAAACGTATTATTTGTGGGAAAAAACAATTTGATGAAAATATTGATTGTGATTAGTAAAATCTACCGAAGAATCATTTCGAATTGATTACTTCCTTTACATGGTTGACCAAGTTATTTCTTCACTTAGAATGAGATTTGAGAGTTTTAAGTATATGAAAACATTTTTGGATTTTTATTTGAAACACCCGTTATTTTAACGGGTATGATTTTTGTAAAATCATATGAATAAAATATCACTTTAGTATTTTTACCAAGTCTTCGTAGTAAATATTTAAAACCTACCTATCACCTACTTCTACCAATCTTGTTTCGCTACATTAATGCTCAATTAAGTAGTCTCCTTCTCATTTGGCTAAAAGTCTTCGAAGGAGACATAGAATTAATTCACCTCAACTACTTACAGATATAGAATTAATTCACCTTAACTACTAAGAGACATTGATATATTTTCTCAACCATCTTTTTAATGCTTCCTTCATTTTCTTCTACAACTTGCCCCATTTGTCCCCTCAATTATGTTGACATTATTTGCTAAAAGTCTCCATGGGAGACATGATAATATTTTCTTTTAATGATCATTTGTTTCTTCCTACAACTTTCCCCATAAACCTACAATTATCTCCCGCTCCTTAATTATTTTGATGCCTTTTTATACAACCATCACCACTTTCTTCTCTAGTTTCTCATTTTTTTCTTTCTCACTTCAATTTCTAACTAAAGACACGAGGCATAAAGCTCTCTTTGTAGCCAAGTAACTATAATTCCTAGCCATGTTTAAAGCCGTTTTGGAGTCAACTCAAGCTTGATTTTTAATCCGAACTTTGGTGCTTTTCAAAGGAGTTTTGAAGTAGGTTTTCTTTAATTTAAACTTGGTTTTTAATATGTGTTTTCTCCATGTATAATGCATGATTTTCGTGTTCCAAGTTCATGCAAATTTTTAGTTATGTTAACATGCATATTTGAGCATTTATGAACAAAAACTTGAGTCCTGAGTTAAAACCCACAACCAACCTTTATTTTGGTTTGACAACAATGTTAGAAACATGTTAGGAATGCTTAGAACTAGTTTCCATAACTCTATGGTTAATGTTGAGCTTGAAGAACAAACTTAAGCATGTTTTTATCACTATTAGCAAGAAAGGCTAGATATATGATTTGATGATGATTTTGGTTTAAAACTCATGAAAATATGTTTATTGTGATTATATAATGCATGCTGCCTATTTTGGAATGGTTTTGAGATTTTGAACAAGAATGATATGCTTTGGGTTAAAGAGAAACTTAACCTTCCATAAATCTTGTATTATCTCTATGAGCAGTAGCCCTTTCTTGAAATTCTGGGATTAGATGAAAATGAATTTTGTAAATTAGTTTACATATTTTAAAAGTAGACATCCTAAGCTTTCCAACGAGCTATCATGAGCCTAAATTGGAGTTGTATTTTATTTTCTATGAATTTTTTAATTTTTGGATTGGAAACTAGTAAACCTATCAGTGGCAGTATACCACCCGTCTACCTTAAGTAAACCACCTGTAAACCCATGTACTAATTGTAGATAGTGAACCCGACTTTTTGCAAAAGTATACAGCCAGTTTGCCATAGTATACTAGCTACTAACTTGAACCAAGAACCCAACTTTGCTCACCTTATACCCCTTAATGTCTTGCAACATTTTCAACACCATCCTAGGTAATTTATGAACCTTATTAGAGACTAAAATATGTAGATTTACACATAATTCATTTATGGATGTGGTTATATGTTGTGCTTTAGTTTTAATTGTCCTTATGCACACCTTAGGATCAAGGGTGTGTGGAGCTAACGTTAATTAATCTCGAGATTAAAGGATTGTTGATAAGCTTGGAAGGTAGGGATTCTATTACTCATCTTTTGTAAGGTTTTTATGGAATTAAAATTGATTGTTTTACCACAAGATATATGTATCTATGTTGAACTGCTATTATATGAGAATCACATATGAAACTATGACATGAACTCGCCCTGTATTGATTAGCAAGGAACATAATGAATTAACATATATTGTTATAAGTTGTCAAGCATAGTTAGGAAAATTGACTCTTTAAATAATGATTAAACATTAAGAAATGGTGAGACGTGAAGAGGGCGGTGGTTACATCCTTGGGCACGAATACCCTAAAAGGTAAAATAAAGGGGAGGTGATGACACTTCCTTGGGTCAAAAGTCCAAAAACATACTGTACAGAAATCGACTTGGTGAGGACTCGGGGCTTGATATCCCCTCACCGGAATACCCTCAGAATATTTGCAGAGTGGTCAAGCACGCCCATTTGGGTTTCGATAAGTGGAGTGTTACTTTATTTAATGTGAATACGTAGGAATAATGATGAATTGTAATATTTGTATATATGTATAAGTGTGAAACTTGGTAATGGTTAACTATGGTATCTATGAGATATGATCATAATAAACCTCATAATCTAGTATATTATGTAAATTAACTAACCATGTAGTTTTAATATGGTAATGAACAAAACCTTAAGGTGAGTAATGATTTTCCCTACTGAGCATATCGATACTCATCCCTATCATATTTATATCTCTCAAGTGGAACTCAGTGCAACTTATCTGACGAGGAATAGGCAACAATACTGTTGATTTCGTATTGGAAGATCTTTGTTTAATTGTAACTCGTCTAGATTATGTAAGATTCGTATTTCTTTTGTGATGGCTATGTTAAGTTATTTAAAAATTGTACTATGGTAATAATGACTGTATTTTAAATATTTGGTGTTACACTAAAAACTGTGGTTTGTATTTTAAATGTTTATTTTTATTTTATTTTTGTTTAAAGACCCATGGCCATTGTTTAATGGATTTAAATAATATTGAATCTAAGTTTATTTTTATTTATTCAATACTGCTAATCCCCACATAGGAGCGTTACATTATTCGATTTTAAAAAGCTAAAATCATTGGATGAAGCTATTTTGAAAATGTATTCTTTGAATCTTGAAGATGTTCTAAAATATGATGGATTCTTTGACATTGATGGGTTATACTCGTTTTCAGAATTAAAAGTATTAAGTGAAGTTTTGCAAAAAAGAAAAAAAAAAAAAAAAAAAAAGCAGCCCAAGTGAAACACTTGATTACATAAAAGGGGTAGCTTCTTTCCTAAATGCATGTATTGCTTATAGAGTATAGTTAACAATTCCAGTGACTGTTGCTTATGAAGGAAGGAGTTTTTCAAAGTTGAAATTAATAAAGCCATATTTAAGATCAACTATGTCGCAAGAACGATTGAATGTATTAGTTATGTTGTCTATTGAAAAAGATTTATTGGAAAAACTTGAATACAAAGATCTAATTAATATTTTTAGCATCCGATAAGGCAAGAAAAATTAATATTTAATATATAGTTCTTTAGTTTTTTTGTTGTCGTTATTGTTGTTTTTTTTTTGTATGCTTTGTTATCTTCTTATCTAGGTTGTTGGCTTATTTATGGAGACATGGAGAAGTATGCTTTTTACGGTGGAAAAGCTTTTGACTTTGTTGTAATTTGCTTTGGTTGTGTTTTGTTTTTCTTTATTAGATGTAATGAATTATTTTGTCATTTTCAGATGATATAAAAATTATTTATTTTTTTCCATCTAAATGCATAATATTACAAAAAATATATATATTGTTAAAAAGTCTCCTTCTATAATCTTGTATAAGGCCCCAAATTACGTCAAGCCAGCCCTGATTATAAATTGTAGATAAATCAAGCAAATATATAATAACAAGAACATAAATTCTTCAAATATCAATTATTAACAAAAAAAACAAAAAAAAATGTAAATGCAAAACATATAAATGTAAAATTTGTTTAAATAAAAAATTTTTTGTTCAAAATAATTTTACATAGTAATTTTTGTTATAAAATTTAAATTTTTATAGTGTTTTAAATTTAAATAATTGTTTCGAACTGGTTTTTTTAAACCTTTTAAAATATACGTTTGAATTAATCCTTTTAATAAATTAATTTTATTTAAATTTATATATAATTTAGTCAAGTTCCACAAGCACAAACAAATCTTTTCAATCGTTTTCAGTTCCATTATGATCTATCAATAATCCTAGTCACTCCACGTGTCCCAACATGTGTCCATGCATTGGCCCTAGCCATCAGCCTATCAATACAGGTTGACGATCTGCTATCCGCGCATTGAAGAAATCCTTATCCAAATACATTATATTCTTGCCTTTGGCAGTATTATAAGGAAATTATTAACGTAACAACCCCACCAGTTTGTCGGTTTGACATCTACTCTGCCCGAATGAAGTTTGATAATAAAGAGGGTAAGAGAGGTACTGCCACACGAAGGAAGCTAGAGTAACCAAGGAAAGGAAAGAGAATTCTTTATTGAAAACACGTATGATCAATACATTCTTATCATAAAAGACTCTCCAAGTAATATTACTTGCAATTTTTGTTGGATACCATATAAGTTGTTTGTTTTAAGGGTCTGAACACGAAATTTTGAATTCCAAACTTTTTTGTTATGGTCTTTTCCCTAACAAAACAAAAATTCGACAGAGTACCCCCCCGAGGAAAACTCATAATTAAGTATTCATTTGCAACTGCTATTTAAACTGTTTTTTTAATGATTCTAACCATTTTTATTATAGTGTTTTTTTTCGTAAAATTTAACCTAAAAAATAGTTGAAACCGTAAAAAAGATTCAAATCACTCTCTCAAAAACAGACGCTAAAAGAGATAGAGTGCTTAATCCTTTAAAGGTTTGATCTGTGATTCAATGGGGCTTATATTATGAACCAAGGTATGTATGTAGATGTTCGATTAATTAGTTGGCTATCAGAGTGTAGAACAACCTCTTTGCATGTTAGACATGTATGCTCTAAGAAGTAAAATATATAATGTTTTGGAGACATTTTATCAATAAAGAATTTATTTATCATTCAAATACTAATTATTGTCCTCTTTACATTTATATTTGTTGAAAATATTATAAGCAAATAAAAGTCTAAGACTGTCAGTCTAAACCTTTAAAATCAGGCATATAATGGATGGATTATGCGAAAGACATGATTCTAAAGGTGACAGTCTAAATTATAAGATCTGCAATCGAGGGAATAAAATTGGGCACTTTATTCATGCAAAGATTGTTATGTTGTCTATATCCCTAACGGGAGATGGTTTGTTTTGGCCATCGAAAATGGGCTCCGTGAATAGAAACATTAGTGTATTGTCATAGATGACGATATATTAGATCGGGACATAGAATTGATTTGGATTAATAATTTTGTTTGTGCAAATCAATTCACTTTAAACAATCATATGTATTAAATCTTAATCCTAAAATGAATAATGGGTCCGTTGTCTTGACTTATATCTTTTGATGTACTAAACGGTGACATCTATATTTCATGATGGTACGTATACCGGTACAATGGAGACATGACTCTTGATAGCGTAGACCTGTTATTTATAGATACGGAATCTATAGCTCTTATTTAGGAGCCGATGATATCCTATTATATGCATTATCCTATAAATGGAATACTAGAGTGCTCAATTATTCGGATACATAGGTGTAACTAAATAGTATACTGCATTTGGATGGCAAGGTTTCCAATGGTGAGAAAATGGAATGTGAGAGAAAAATAATCAGGAAGGTAAGAAATAATTTATCTTTAAGTTGATTATGGATATTCTATGGAGATACAATACATTATCATATGTTATAGAGACTTAGCTATTTGGGCTTCGTAATTTTATATAGTTTGAGCATGCAGCTCTAAGCTTTTAGTGGAATAGCATTAGAGTTGATAATTATGAAACATATATATAAGATATTGGGTTTTATAATTATTGGTAGCTTGAACTATATAAGTCTATCAGGTACTCTTTGCTAGCTCATAATAAATTTTAGAACAGTAAGGCGTGCTTCTATTATAGATTAGTGACTTATGTTAAATTATTAAATTAGGTGGAATTCGATAGGATCAAATAATTCATATCTATTTATTGGTTGAATTAATTTTGTAAATTAATTCAAGATAAACTTATGAAATTACCTGAAATATTTATTTTATTAGAGATTATCTAGATATGGTTGTTTTAATCAGATAACTTCTCTATTGGGTTATTTAAATTAAAAGTTACACTTTATCTAAATAATCTTGTGTGGGAAATAAAAGGTTCGTAAGGACCAGTTATTATAAGTTTGGCAGGCCGATTAGTTATTTTGGCCTACTGATAGAGCATGTTCAGCAGGCCGATTCGTTAGTTCGACCTGTCGATTTAACGATAATTTAATCACGTATTTTAGACGTGATTTTATCAGATATAGATCCAGATTCAAATTTTTGAGGCCTTATTAGATAATAACCAACCTTGGGGACAACCTCTATAAATACGAAGTTAATTTTCTAAGTTATTTAGATCAATTGAGAAGCTAAGAGTGAGTACTCCTGTGTTAGATACTCTAAAACTCTCTGAGAGCTTTTATTCACAATCACGAACCTTTGATCTAGGTCTCCTCAATTGATTGGAAAGACAGTCACTGGAGGAAGAACTGTACAACGTGTGCCAACACACAAACCGATCATGGATAAAGAATAGCAAAAAAGACCAGTTGGTTGAGGCACTTCTGGAATGCTCTTCTCTTCACATATTTCAGGAGCACTTTGGTATTTCAAGGTTAGTAAGATCTGGTTAATTTATATATATAGCGTGTTAAACTTGTGTTTTGAAAAATACTCTATTTAAAAATTTTAAAATTTTCACTGCGTACTGTTTTTCCAACATTGCAAACATTGAGAAGTATGCTATCTTGCTCCTCTTTTTCTTATAAAAAACAAAGTTTGTATCTTTCACTAATTATAATTATTTGTTATTTCTCCAATTACTCACAAATTAAATTCAATTTGATGTGACTTAGTTGTAAACAACTTGTAGGGTTATTTACTTGGAAACTACATGCTACTTAAGTTTAGCTCTAACTTTTAATTTTAAAGAGTATACTATACTGAGTTAGTCTTATGTCTTATTTTCCCTTGGTGTAGTTAGTGTTTTGTCTTGTTTACGACTGTAAAGGTCTTTTGAAGTAATTTCACAACTAATTTCTTCTATCGTTTTGTTGCAACTTGTCAACAAATACATCTGTATTGTTAAATTTTAAAAAGCACATATATAAAAAAGAACCAGTTTTTGCATTAATTGATACAATCTGTGTGAATTTCCAAAATCTTTCAAAAAGTTGTTAGATAGTAGGCTTCAGGCCAATTCTTGATTTGATGAATTCTTTGATGTTTCTAAAATTTTCTCGCAATTCATTTGGAATATTCTATTCTTTTCGAGTCTTATTTTTATTTTAAAATCTAAGGTATTAATTAGGCGTTAAAATTTCAAGCTGTTAAATGAGCTTAGATAATAACTCATCCCTTCAACAGAAGAGGCTTCCCAGTCTACATATATACATCACCTGGCTTCCCAATCTACATATATACATCACCAATACAACAGCCCATTATTAACTTAGCAATGTGGGAAAAATACAAACTGTTCCTTCCTCTCTCATGGCTAATGTGTCACGCAAATGGGTTAGGGTTCAAATCCATCATCGCTTGCAAAGTCTGGTTTTGATACTATATAAATGGGTTTGGGTATAACTCATCCCAAAACCTGGCTCAAAAGAAGAAGGTGCTCAATACATACATACATATATATATATATATATATATGTATATATGTATAAATTTATTGTAACGGCCCAATAACTTAGCCATGTAGGACAAATAAAACTTCTAACACAAGCACCTCACGAGATCTTTACAATCAATCATTAGAGAGAAGTAGGACTAACAGAATAATTTTGTATATTTTGTAAACTTCTAATACCTCTAAAACGAAAAGTCAAGTAACCAAATTGAAAAACTATACAACAGTCAGGTAATCAAATTGAGAAACCATATATTATTTAAAGATTATTAGTGTAAATAACCTTAGCACATAGGATATTTGGAAGAGAAGTTTAAATTTTAGAGTTTGAATTACATATTGTAGCATGTAAAAGCCATATATAGTAGTACACACTTTTGGTATACTAGAGTTCAAACCACCTCCAAAACAACCTAATATATTAATACTGTATGTGTATATAGGATAAAAAAAAACTTAAGAAAATTACATATTATGCCACACTTTTAAAAATTATGTTTATTTATGTCACATTTAGAAAAGTTTATGCCACACTATCAATTATATTACATGTTAAATTGTGTCACAAATAAACATATGTAACATTTATAAAGAGTAAATTTTAAAATTTTAAAAGACTACATTTATGAAAATTCTTCCTTGTGCAGAGCGTTTGAACCACTGAGTGATTTTGTAATCCTTAAAAAATTAAAATCATTGACAACAGCAAGC
>CAMOHE010048505.1:0-26324 GCA_946598075.1 Artocarpus hirsutus | reverse complement strand
TCTAATTTTAATTTAAAATATTTATGATCAATTATTTTTTTATACTCTTTAAAATTGATATGTTTTAAACTTCCTTATAAAAATAATAAAATTAAAAAACAATGCTATAGAAGTTGTATTTCTCAAAATTGACATGAATTTGAGGACTAAATTTCATAGTATATCACTTTTTTAATATTAATATTGTGTTCAACTACTTTTTTCCTCCTTTGCTTCATGTCATTTCTCTTGACTAAAGAAACCAAATAAGTAACATATATTTGTCTTTAAAAGTTGTATGTTTCAAACTTTCTTGTGAAAGTAAATTTGATGGTACATCACTTTTTTACTATTATTATTTTATTCTACTATTTTTTTTTTCTTTCTTTGTTTCATATCATTTCTCTTAGATAAAAAGACCAAAATACCCTTAAATAACATATATTTGTCTTTGAAAATGGTATGTTTTAAACTTTTTCATGAATGTAGTAAAATTAAAAAGTAATGCCACAGAAGTAATAATTTTGAAATTGACCCAATTTTAGGGAATTCTCTGAAACCCATCTTGATTAAAGACACTTTTAACTTAAGACTTGTATATATACCCTATAAAATACTATCGTAGCAATGTTGTCACATTATATTAAGTATTTTGAACCTAGTCAGAGTAAAAAAGTATTTTAAATATAGTGTAATGGTGTCCCTTTCGTGATACTTGTATCAAGTCGTGATGTCGATCAATATCTACTAATAATTGTCGTTACTAGAGGAAACATATTTGTCTTTGTTTAAAAATTCACAAGAAACCACAAACAGCATAATCAAATCATAAAAATGAAAAAAAAAAAAAAAAAAGAATGAAAAGAAAAATCACACGTCCATTGCCCGTGGAGGAGAGCTCAATCGCGGTAAAGAGCAATCGTGACGGGGAGAGATGGGCTTCCTGTCTCGTAAGAGGAGATAGATCTTCTAGACCCGGTGATCACAACAGGGAGAGATTTCTCGTCTGGCTTGAGATCTCCCATCAACTTGGGCCGCGCAAACAAGCCTGCCCAAGGCTTGACTTTGGGCTCGAAGATTGGCCCATGCCCAAATAAAGACGTGGTTAGGCCAAGCCGACGTTGGCTACGCTGGCCTAATCTGATCCTTAATAGAGACGGACTAGCCTGGCTCAATTTCTCCTTTTGACCCGCATATGTTAGGCCAACGGTGCTAAGCGACATTACTAAGCGTGGGTGGAGACCCGAGATATTCAGTGAAGGTGCGGCGAGTATCTCTTGTGGAGGCGAGGATTGATTTAAAATTATTTTTCTATGCGTGCTTTATTAATTGGGCTTGAAATATTTGCTTTTTTTTTTGGAGTTCGAATGGAAAACAGGAATGTGAAATGGCTTGCGGACCTTGCGGCTCATCTTCAAAAGAATGGCTAATCTTAATCAAAAATATCCAGTGGCTATCCCTAAAGGGAACAATGATCACGGACAATATCATTATAGGAGGATATATGCGTCGTTCGGGTCACTTTCTCATACGTCTCTTTCCTCAATCCGCTTTGGGCGCATGTGTTTCACAGTTTCTGTTTCATACGTGTCATGCATCTAGGACATGTTTCACAATCTCATACGTCCTCCAAATTGTACAATTTAGACTTTTTCTTAATAGGAAAAAAAAAAAGTCATAAATGAACTGCACCTTTTCCGTTGTGTGTGCGTTTTTTATTATTATTTTTCAATGGATTCGTATTTTTGTTTTTTTTTTTTTGGCAGTGGTATGTTTTTCATGTTTTTTTTTTTTTTGTTTAAATCTTCGTCTGTGGACTTGATGTTGAATCTTATGTTCGTTAATGTTGGACTGACTCATGACATGTTTAGAAATTTTATTTCAAATCAATGGTTTGAATTAATTTTACTTAAAAATATTATAAATCTAAGAGTTTTAAATTATATTTTATTTTTTATTCATACTATAACAATTAAAAATTTTAATTCAAATTGATAGTATCAAATATCTTATAATTAATGAGAAGTTTTATAGATTTTAAGTAAAAACTACATATTAGCTCGCCGCGCTCAATTTAAAAATATCTCAATGACAACCACCATTGAGCTTAATTATTGTCTATAATTGTAATTATCGTATACGTATTTCCTATTCATAAAAACGTGTAGCGTGACATATGAGCAAATTTTAATAAAAATCATGTTGCATGCCTCATATCGCACGTGATAACGTTAGCACCTCAATTATTTCCGTTATGTGTTGCCATCACATTGTTTTGGTCTAGAAACACATATATCATTCGTATTTGACCACTAGACGTGGACACACAAACACAAATTATACACATGCATATATTCAATTATGGTCCGACGCCGAATTTGAAACAAAACATGCACCAAAAAAAGCAAATAGAGATATCCAAATTTCCACATTTTAGTGTGCGTCCTTCATTTTAGTGTGTGTCCTTTTCTTTGGGTCGATAAGCATTGAACATAATTTAATGTGCCTGTTGCATAGGTGATAAGCCAAAAGTGGGCCCCACAATTGATAAATAAGCATTACAAAAATTAGGACGGACAATTTCGAATACGACACGATGAAACAATAAGAAAACAACACGAAATAAATGGGTTTGGACCGCACGTTTATTAATTGTGCCATAATAGGTTGGCACGAATAACACGAAAATAAACAGGCTGGATTCGTGCTAACACGCTAAACACGCCTCAACACGTTTAATTAAACGGGTCGTAAACGCGTTGACACGGTACGACACGACCTGCCCATTTATAACACATTTAAACTTAAAAATAAAAATATTTGAAATATTTATAGTAGGTTAGTATTAATTAAATATTGTGTTTTTGTTAATTTTCTTTATTGGTTTTTTTTAATTTTTTTTAATTTTTAGTTAATTGGGTCATAAACGTGTCATATGCGTGTTATTATCGTGTCAAGCCGTCACGACAAGTTTAATAATCGTGTTAATCGTGTCGTGGCGTGTTACACGTGTTATAGGTGTGTCGTGTTTGTATTTACATTTCTGGTATGTTTATTAATCATGTCGTGTTCGTGTTTGAGATAAACGTGTCGTGTTATAAATGTGCTGACACGAACATAATTATTGTCACCTCTAATAAAAATACGATGTGGTGGTCAATGCAAGCGAGAGTCAAACCTATCATTGTGCAGGGTTAAAACATCATAATTGAGCCACAACATGGTTTGCAACACTCTAAAACCTCCCTTATTTTTTTATTCAATAAAAAAAGAAAAAAAAAAAGATCCAGATAAATGAAGAGATAATTTAGTTTACTTGTTTCAACGGGGGCATTGTTGACTGGCTCATTCTAATCAGGATAAGGCTCCGGCTTCCTTATTTATTCCCTTTCTTTTTTTTTCTCTTTTTTTTTTCTTTTAAATTAAGCAAAATTTATAACAAGATATTCCAGGTCTATTATTCTGATCTATTATTCTGATCGGTTGATGACCTTTTAATAACATGATGGGTCCGTTTGATAAATAGATTTAAATTAATGATTTAATTTAAGTTAATGTGATTTGAATTAGGATTTGAGTTAGTAATTTGAATTTTATTCGAATTGACGTTTAGATGTACATTTAAGTTTTAATCTGAGTATGGATAAAATTGAAATTTATGTTTGGAGGAGTAGTGAAGATAGTTTTTGATTTATTAATAAATCTAATAAAATTTTAATGTTAATGACCTTAAAAAATATACAATGTGGATTTTGATTTATTCTTTTCTTTATTAGGTACACAGTGAAAAAAGAATAATCTTAATTGGATATCAAATGAAAAAGTTATGATTTTTTTTTCTCAAATATAGGAGAGAGAGTTTTAGTTTTTACTGTAGCAAATATATGCGAGTATCAAAAATTTAAGGAGATGAAAACTCTGAAAACTTCTTAATACTCAAATGATTTTCAAATTTAAAAAAAAACAAACATGTATTCATACTTAAATATAAATTTAAGTTCATTGAGCTTAAAAAAGACATGAAACAAACATACCCAATATGTATTTAGCAACAGTTTTGAATTAAATGACACAAATTTTAATACAATTAAAATAACAAAATTTGCCGATATAACCAAGACATTTGTTCCATCGTCAAAGGCTTCCCTTATTTTATTTTATCCCACAAAAAGAAAGAAAAATATCTTTTCTACTCTCTCTCTCTCACACTGCGAAAGAATATCTCACCAATGGCGAAGATATCGCCTCCCCATGTGCTCTTCTTCACTGGCTATTAATATCATCACTCCGTTTCTCTATCTCTCCCTGTTTTTCCTTTGCGCTTTTTTCTCCACACGCTCTCTCTCTCCCTCTCTCAGACACACTTCCTTCTTTTGAGCTGTCGATTTTAATTTGAACCTCAACCATGTCGATTGCTCTGCAGAGCAATGGCGGCAGTGACGCAATCCGACGGTCGAGGTTCATCCACGGCGTTCCCTGCGTCTCGATCTACGACTCGTCGGAGACCAAGGCGTTCGCCGAGGATCGCCGGCGGTTGGAGCGGGAATCGGACTCCTGCAGCTCCTCCTCGATTGGGAGGAACTCCGACTTGTCCGATGGCTCGTCGGACGGCGCAGATTCGGCCGACGACGAGGCTCAGAGCTCCTTCAAAGGTCCTTTGGACACGATGGATGCTCTCGAGGAAGTTCTTCCCATCAAGTATGTTTTTGGATCAGCTTTTTTTTTTTTTTTTAATTTCTTATATTCCGAGGTTTCCATGAACTACCGATTAGGTTTTGGTCATTATTAGCTTTGATTTGACTTTTGTTGCTTAATTTCTTGTCAGTTAATTCGTGATTTATGTGAAAAGATTTGATCTTTGGAGATTGGTTTTTAGTACTTCATCTAGTTCATAGAAATTACCTCAATAAGGAATTATGGAACAAATAAGAGAAAAATAAAAAGGAAAAAAAAAGGAACTAGCTTGTCTTGTTTGGTGCAATTTTTTGCTGTAATTAAGGGAGGAAAAAAAGGTTGATGTTTGAGCCTAGTTTGTTTTCATCTTCCCAGATTAAGAAAGGCAAGTCAAGCAAGGCATGGTGTTGTTCTGGGCTGTATTTACTTGGATTCTTTTGTTTCTTGGTTGGCTTTTTGTTCTCTTGTTTTTGATTATTTTGGTCTCCAACGACGGGACTTCAAATTTTAAGTTTTATCACTTCTCATACTTTTATGTTGAGCAAGAAGAGTGTGTGGAAAAGGCCATAAGTGGGTGGAACGAGGAAGGGAGAAAAGGTATAACAAAACAACGAGAGCATGGAGATGAACCTCATGAGTTTGTTTAAGGCCTTTTAATATAATTTAATGAGAGCAACTGGCTAGTGTTAATTTTGGCAATTTTAGGATTTTATTTAATTGAAAGAAACATCTTAGCCTTTGATATATTATTCTTAATGGAGCTGCAAAAGAGTTTAAGCTTAATTTTTATCGAGCTAGTTTGATTTTGAGATTTCACTTCACTTCGTTGGCACAACTGATTATCAATCCATCTTAACGAATCACACGTCTTGTAATGATTTTCCAAAAAGGATGGACTGAGTTCAATGGCACTCTTTATGGCAATAATTTCAGTCTCAATTTGTTGAACTGAAGATGCCGAAATTATGTTTTGGGACAGGAAAATTGTGAGTTTTCACATTGCAAAATTTCAAAGCATTTCTCAAAAAGCCCCCGAGTCAATGAAAGAGGGCTTCTTGCTTATCACTAGTCATAATATGCAGCCGAGGGAGCAGAAGAAACCCATTTACGAACTGCCATTCTCTAGGAAATAAACATTTGCATTTATTTGACTCGATAATCTCGTTTACCTATTACTTATGTTACATTTCATTTCAGGAGAGGCATTTCCAAGTTTTACAGTGGCAAATCAAAGTCCTTCACGAGCTTAGTAGATGCCTCATCTGCCTCTTCTATTAAGGACTTTGCAAAGCCAGAAAATCCCTACAACAAGAAGCGCAAGAACTTGCTAGCTTGTGCTAGCCTGTGGGACAAAAACGACAACTACCCTTTAAAAAACATTGGAGGTGGAACATCAAAGAGACCGGCTAACTGCAACAGAAGAACGTTTGTTCTTTGTGAGAAAATGAGCAGCTCTGCTACGAATATTAATCACAAAGACTCGAGCTCGGTTTCAACTTCACCATCTTTTAGTCTTCCACCTTTGCATCCGCAGGGTAAAAGGTCTCCGCCCATTGGATCTTCATCGCCTCCTCAACGACAGTCTCCATGGCGGTCCTTCTCTCTGTCTGATCTGCAGTCTGTTGCTGCATCATCAACTCCCAACCTAAATGGCTTGGCCATCTGTAGTGGAGACAAGAACAACGAACTGCGTTGATATTTTTAGGCGTCCTCTTACTTTTTGACACACGGTCTTTGTCTAGGAGAATGTTTATTGGTGTTGAAGATCTTCCTCAGCTATTTCCTAGTTTATTCTGGGGCATTCCGAGTTTGCTTTCTAGCCTTAACATACTACGTCTATGCTTTTAGCAAAAATGTTCCTGTTATGATGTTTCGCAGTTACTGACTTTAGATGTTCTGTACCAATGAGCTATAATACTGTGATAATATAATACAAGTACTAAATATTTACTTTTTCTTCCTCTTAATATCCGGGGATCAGTGGCCGTTTTCTCATATTGTTCCATTAATACATTTATTATATCATATTATTCCATTAATACTTTAATGAACCGGTCATTGAACATTTTTTCCCCCTCTTCTGAAAGCATCAGCATGTTTAATAAATAATTGTATTCATGTGTAATCTAGTTCTTATTTTAGTTTTGCTGCCTTTGGCTAAAGGAAAGAAGATCAGAGAAACAATTTGAGTGAGGAAAATTCATTGGAAATGAGATAAAAGTAGTAAAAGCTACATATTTCCGACCGAGCGGAATTGAGAGAAAGGGAAGCTCTCATCTCTGGTTTCCTTTTGTGTAGGATTCGTAAGTCCTTGCTCCATATATCAATTTTCTATCCCTATTCATTCGCCTAAACTATGGTGCATGGAACTTCAAAAGTCTATTTATTCACTTATACCAGTTTCATGTGAAAATTAGGCTTATTTGTCTTTGAATTCCAATTTTAAAAAAGTGGATTATTCATGGGACAATTTCTCAATTTTTCTCGCTTCCCCTCGAGGTGCAAAAAGGGACAGCTCAAACCTAGCCTAATAAAAGGTTGAGCTAGCCTAAATGAAAGGGGGAAATTTTCATAATGCTATATCTTGAAACTTATTTTTTATAAATGTTACAAATATTGTGATATAATTTAAATATATAATATGAGTGGTAAAGTGGCATAATCTTTTTAAGTGGTGTGAACAAACATATATTTTGTGAAAGTCTGGCAAAACGTGTAACTTTTTCAAAATAATTCGGCTGAAATAGGCACATCTGGTCAAGATGAATTGGCCCATTGCCCAGTCTACAGCATTTCTTTCTCCCCAGTTTGATTTCAATTCGGTCCTTGGTTGGGCCTTACACATTGTTCTATGGGCCAGACCAACCGGAGAATGAGCTAAACAGCCTTGTAAAATTTACACCAGTGCATTTTTTTTTTAAAAGTGAATTAAAATTTATCTTTGTTTTACAAATATTATTTATATATCTCTTTTTTAAATTATTTATATTAAAAATTAAAAATAACCTCTAAGTAAAGTTTATCATATATATATATATATTTTAACAAATCTACTTATTTTTTTCATAGTTGAGTCATTAAAAAAATTGATATTAGAGAAATACAAATACACTTGATTAATTACAATATAACTTGAAAAAAAAAATCATTTGTGTCATTAAATTGCTTACAGTATAATTTAAAAAAAATACAAGAAGCAAGAAAAAATAAATATCATTAACGTAATACAATATTGGTTTTATTGCTAATCCAAAACATAAGCACAATCTAAATAGAAAATATCAACACTCGAAGTCTTAAAAATTTAATGTAATTAAATATCATTATTATTACGTATCAGCAACTTAATGATATGTCGATTATATAGCCTATAAGACACACAAAAATATTTAATAAATACTATATCATTAATTTAATTGCATATCACTTAAAAAAATTTAAAAATGAATGTTATTATGAATTATTATCATTATGCATTATTAACATATCTTTAACTTAATGATATACTAATTATATAACCTATAAGACACACAAGAATACTTAATAAATAATATATCATTAATTTAATTCAAACATTCTAATTCCAATTTGTCAATAAAATCGTAACTCCAATTTATAGTCAAAAAGTCTATCTTTTAGTTGAGGGAATTTTAAAATTATTATTTTAGATACCAATTTGAATTTAAATAAACAACCTAATTCAAGGACTTTTTAAAAAATTATAATGATATGATGATCTGTTTGAAATCTTAAATATGTATATTATTATTATTCTAAAAATAAATTAAAATTAACAATATCATTATTAAAGTCATTAATATCTTTATACATATACTTTAGGACATATAAACAATATTTATAAACCAAAGATATATTTTAACTTTACAAATAAAAAAAGGTCACATGTCTCGTTAACTCAATAGCATTATGTTAAAACTATTTATGATAACTAACATATTTTAAAATATTTACTCTATATAGAATATTTATAATAAATTATTCATTTATAAAGCATGTTTATAAGGTAAAATTACGGTAAATATGCTTCGTAATGAATGATTTACCTCAACTGTGTTATTTATCATAAATGCTTTTTAACAAAAAAAAAAAAAAAAAAACCTATTTGCTATAGTTTCATGCCCGAATCAACCAAAAGAGAAGCTGGCTTGTTCAAGCCCCAAACTAGAATGGACCTCAAATAATGGCCCCGTCTGACTTGCATCTCTATAACTGGCAAATACGGCCATTGAGCTACGGTAATGAGTGTTAATTAAACATATGATATGACTGACATGGCACAACTTTTTTAAAAATGGTATGCATAAGAGCATTTTAAAAAAAAAGGCAGCATAACATATAAGTTATTCAAACTAATTTGACCAAAATAGGCATATTTGGTCAGGATGGGTGGGCCCACCAATGATCCATGACTAACTTTATCTTGCCCAATCCACAATCATCTGTTTCTCCCCAATTTAATTTGAACTGTGTACCTGGTTGGGCCTAGCATATTGTTCAATGGGTCAAACTAGCCAACTTGAAGGAATGAGCTAAATGCCGTTTTTTTAAAAAAATTTTATGGTAAATAACATATTTTAATATTTTTACTACAAGTATTCTATTTAGAGTAAATCATTAATTTGCGAAGCATATTTACCGTAAATTTACCTTTTAAATTCACGCTGTAGATATATTATTTACCATAAATGTTTTTTTAATACACTTTAAATTGTGGCTCTGTTTAACCTAGCCTAACTTGTATTTGTACACTTAGCAAACAAAGCTTTAAGGCATGAGCTATGATAATGAGTGTTAATTAAGCTCTATGCCAACTTCTTCTTTCTTTTTTTTCCTTTTCAAAATGAAACTTCATTCATACTAGAAATAGTACAAGCAAAGTTAAAAATGATTGCCAACTACGAACACAGTTGACCCTAGACAAAAACTAGAACCACCATAAAAAGAAAACAGTGTTAAGAAGGGTAGAGGCTAATTTAACACCTTTTAAATTATCACTCTACGAAGAGAAATGGCAGAAAGCACACGTTGGGGTGCCAGATGAAAGGTGTAACCACGTGGGTCGATGGCCAAAATTCATAGCGAAGTGAAAATGTGTGTTGCACTACCAGCAAGAGGGCATGGCCACGCAGTATCGCGAAGTCACGCTGAAGGAAGCATGAAAGATCTTTTTGGGGTTTTTTGTTTCCTCTTTCTTGCAAGGCTATAAATAAGACATGGTAGGACTTATTTGAAAGATAAAGAAAGAGAGAGAAGGATGTCTTTTTTCTCTTGTAGACTCATTCATCGTTACAGTGAATTTCTACTGCAGTTCAAAGTAAACATAACTCTTATATTGAGAGTGAATCACTATAAATTTTGTATGTGCTATTGTTTATTTTTCGTTTCGCATATTTTTATTTCAATAAACTTAATTAGTCTAATTTGCAAAAAACAGATAAAGCACAAGGATAACAGTTGACTTCACGCGCCAAATGAAAACACCCTACTCGACATCTAAAATAGAGCTTATCAACTGCTTCGTACAAGAAACTAGTACTATCGATGGAGGGCACCAATAAACTAAAATCAAACCTACCTTGATGAGGATATTTGTAACCTGGCATAAAACTATATCTAGCCACCAAACACCACACACAACATAGCTAGCTAGCAGTTGTGAGATCAAAACTAAGATTGGAGGTGGAAAAACCACCTCATTTGTTACAACTAGACACAAAAGAAACACAAACAAAGTAGAAATTGTTGGTTTACCTAGAAAAAGTTCTATAAAAATAGTGAAAACACATCAAAACAGGTTTTTAAAATTTTTCTTAAACTTTTAAGATCCTTCTCATAATGTTGTATACGATAATTGAGGCAGACACAAACTTACAAGTTTGGCAATAGCTCTAAATGATTAAGCATTTCAATACCTTCAAATCTTTCTCGCTATTCTCCTTCTTCTAGATTAATTGGTGTGTAGGCACTAGTGAAGTTTCTTGAAAAATCTCTTTCCAACTTTTCTCAGCAGAAGTTCTGCAAAGCTCTAAAGGGGAGAGCAATTAAGAATATTAGATGAAGGTCATAGAAAAGTCTGCTAAAAAGAGAGCCTTTGAGGTCTATTATGGATACACAGGTACTTAGAAGTTGGAGAAGAATCCTAACATAAGAATCACTCCTAACCCTAGGGGTGGTGGACATGATTTTATTCCTCCATTAGAAAGGTGACATGTATGACAACTACCTCAAACAGTGTGATTTTGTATCTATTCAGTATATGCCTAAGATAGGATTTTAGTACAAATTGAGATATTATTTACTTTAACTTTTAAAATAATTATCTTCCATGTTTTTCTCAATTGCTTATAATATCTAATAAAATAAATAACTAGCATGCAATATCTATTTTAACTTTTGGAAAATATATTTTTCAACACTAAAATTATAAATGGATTACATGAAAGTAAATCGTCCAGCCATAAAATTAGCACCATATGTACTCCCGAAGTACACTGGTCGGTGCCACACATAATGCAGGTGTGCATTGTGGAATTTCTAATTTAGCCCCTATTAATCTGAAATATTCCAAGATATTTCTATTGACCATTTGAAAGAATGATATCGAGCTAGCAATGGAACCTAATAGACATGTATAATTTAAACTTAAATAATTATCTATGATTTAATTGTTTCATAATTAAATTTATAATAATTATTAATTTCAATGCACGCCACTATCAAAAACCAAAGTCGTACTCGTAAATTATATATATTAATAATATGGAATCTTAAATATTAAACATAGACAACAAAGTTGTCCATTGATATAATTATTTAGTAGGTAACAAACTCTCCACAATAACATTCATAATTAAAGCTAGGTTTATAGTTTTCCGTGCAACCTCTCTAATTATTTATTTATCAATAAGTTTCATTGATTCTCTAATGGGCGATCTATTGGTGAACAAATTATAAACAAGGATTCGGATTATGTTTATTTGATATCTCACATCAAATAGCGAGAACTCTTCACCCAAGTTCCTGAATTAACACTTATAAGAATATTATCTCATCATCCTATCTAATAGGAGTTGTGGATTTCATATTTGTGAGTAGTGTTCTTAGGTACCTATAATACTACCTCCAATATATCGAGTGTTTTATCGTTAATATATAGATATCACCTATTAACAATCAAAAAATATAATAAATAAATGTGAGTTTACTAATCATATCATGATCAAGGTATGATCCATAAAGCAGTAATAACAGAGTTTTAAGTTATTGTTACCGAATTATACAAGAAATTAAAATTTATCTTGGTTTAAATTTAATATGTTCTAAACATGCTAATGCCTATACTTAGTAATCATAATATTACTATGATCCAAATAAGATTATTCCACTAATTTAAGAATAGACAATATCATAATTTTAATTTTAAGTAAGATAAAGTGTCCAACAAACGACGAGGCTGATGAGCTGGGCAAGAAGATGCTGTCCTTGACCCACTTCTTAATCAACAAGCTGGGCCGACGAGGCCATCTCTTGCCTCAAGTTTGTTGCCTCGTCCGCCTCCGAAACAGCCTCCTTCGCACATGAAAGTAACCATGATGGCGGCAACAACAACATCTCGATGACACAATCCCTGATTCTACCTCAACAACCAGCAAAAGGCACGCGAAAGAAGTGGCCAGGATTGTAAGCAATGAGTGACATAATGCAAGTAGTCAATAATCAAGACTTGGTTTTGCCTCCACCTACGACGTCGTTTTTTCATCGTCGTGCTGTTCTTGTTATCAATACCACTAATACTACTATTACTATTACTAATAATAATTACAATAATTACAATATTAGTAATGTTAATACCAAGGGAGAAAATGGGGATGATAGAACAATGTTTGTGACATTCTCAAAAGGGTATCCGGTTTATGAGTGGGAAGTAGGGGAGTTTTTTACTATGACTTATGGGGATTGTATTGAGTCTCTCCACCTGCAAGATGTGCAGCCTGAGGAGCAGACTCTTTTTGCCCGCATTGTTTTCCACAAGGCTTCAACCACTGATGTGATTTTGAATGGTGTTACCAAGGCCAAATTCACTATCAATGGGAAGCATGTTTGGATGAGGAAATTCATGCCGAAACGCAGAACCAAATCTATGGCGATGCAGCAGCAGCAGCAGATGCAATTTCCCAATTTGCCAAGCTCCTTGTTTGATTAGCAATATTGGAGATTTGGAATGTTGTGTTGGAGAGTTTTAGCAGTGATTTTCTTTTTGGAATAAATGTAACTTCATTGAAGGATTTAATGTCTAAATTTTAATGGAAGTTTTTTCACTACTAAGAGAACGTGCTCACATGATGTTTGTTTGTGTTTACTACTAATTACAAGACAATTAGCTTGATTTGAAATTGCTAATTATAAATTTTGGGACATCTAGAGATAAGATACATCATTCATAATGATTGCGCTGCATGAAATTTTGAAACACTTACGACTGATGGAGGATTAGTTAGTTGTAAATCAAATGACTTATTTTTTTCAACGTCATACGCCATATGTATTTTTAAAATGTGGACGATATGACAAATTTGTAGTTATAAACTGTTAGATTTGTTAATTTTTCGGTGCCGTTCATATATTTGAAATGTGTACAACAGATAAATAATTAGTTGTTGCTTTTTAGAGGAGTGCATAAAGTCAATATATATCTCATCAAGATAAATTAATATTGGTATTTTGAAGAATACATGGTCTCAGTTTTATTGCTATGGTAATTATTAACGGTATTTGTTAAACAGTAGGGTTTTAGTAGTGATTAGTTGGGGTTTTTCTGAATAACTGTAACTTCACTATTAAGAGAAGGTAGTGCTCACAAGATGCTTGTTTAGGGGTGTTTGGGAGAGTGGTTGGAATTAAAAATGTTAGTTTGAAAATTGTAGCATATAAGAGCTTTATATTGTTGCATATTTTTCTTTTATTGTAATTATTAAGAGTTTTATACTATTAGTTTCAACCGAAATGCGAAACAAAGGCTTTATATTTAGATGCTATACTAACCATACAACCGAAATGAGAATTTATAAGAGCCGTGAGTTAGCAATTATAAATTTTGGAGATCTAGCAACAAGATCTATTGCGAACAATGATTATAACTGATAAATGATTAATTTTAAGCTATATGATTTGTTGATATTCAATGCCGTATGAAGTTTTAAAACGTGCACGATTAAATTAGTCAAATTTATTCATTTTTTGTTCAGTATAGAGTTTTGAAATGTGTACAACGGATAAATTATTGGTTAATGCTTTTCATTAATGCACGTAAAAATTATATATCTCATCAAATTAATGAATATTTCTATTTTGGCTAGTATTAAAATCTTTCCACAAATCATTTTTTCATTGGGGGCATTTAGAAAAAGTGGTCTGGGTAAATATCTGTAATGGTACTTGTGGAACTGAGGGGGTCTAATTAGCAGTGGTCAATTGGGGTTTTGTTTGGAATAAATGTAACTTCAATTAGGATTGATTGTCAAAATTTAGTGGGACATGCTAGCTAGAGGTTTGTTTGTGTTCACATACTAACAAGACAATCAGCCCGATTTGATTTGAAAAATAAGAATTTATAAGAGCTGGGAGTTAACAATATATTGTGAATTTTGGAATCTAGTGATAAAGATACATTATCGAGTCAGTAATTTTGCTTTGTGAAAATTTTTATAACTTGATAAATGATTAATTGCAAGCTATAGGAGTCATTGACTTTCAATGTCTTCTGATGTTTTGAAACGTGGACCACTGAATAAATTAGTAGTCATGAATTGTCGGATTTGTTGATTCTTCTACGCGGCATATATGAAGTATAAAATATGCACAACTGGTAGATGATTAGTTGTTACCTTCCACTTAAGTAAATAAAAGCTGTCTATCTTATTAAAACAATTAATATTGCTAATTCTGCTAATGTAAAAACTTCCCACCAATCTTTTATCGAGTGACATTAAGGACTGGGGTGTAGTTAATACGATAAGTAATGGTATTTCTTGACTGTTGGTCTTTTTGGAATAAGTAATTTCATTGAGGATTGAAGAAATTGAGTCTTTTTCACTACCGGACGAAGGAAGTACGCCCAAGTTGTTGCTTGTGTTTACAAACTAACAAGTCAATTAGCCTGATTTGAAGTATCTTGAATCTCAAACCCTTCGTTAAAGAAAAAAAAAAAAAAAAGAAAAGAAAATATTCTAACCAGTGACACCTAGTTGATGTCCACATAGTGATAGTTAGAACTCCAAGTAGGGTTATATTATATGGCAATGCTCTCTTTTGATAAAATTCTATGGCAAATAATGCTTCTTTTCTTTTCATATGAAAATAGGATCGATAATTTTCTCACGCTCTAGTAGGAGTGAAACGATAAATAAACCTATCTTATACTTTCGCCTACTAATCAAGTCATAACAAATTAAGTTATATTCTATGAGCCATACCTCGCTACAGAGGAGAATATTTAAATCTTTAATAATAAAAACGAGATAGGACATTTTTTTGCTCTTATACCACCAAAAACAGATGGTCTAGGATATTACACTTGTTAGGGGAGATTAATCACAACAAATTCCTATGATTTTTAGCCAGTAGGCCCCTTCCCAACCGGAAGCCGCGTATTCCTTGGACAATATAGGCTCTCCTGGACCGTAGCACACAAGTGTTGGTTCTATACTATTCAAATTACTCAAAAGGGCAAAAGTGTCAGACTGCAAGGGCATATTGGTAAATAACCTTCACGACACCAAATCTCATTTCCAAAGTGTTTCTCCTTGCACGATCTTCACTCTCCCGCACTTTCCTCCAAGAGGAGAAACAGAAGCAGTGGAGGAAAATTCCAAAGCCCCATTCTGCAAAGTGTATTTAAGTCCCTGGGATTCACTCATACGGCGACGTTTAAGGTGTTTACTTTCTCTGTATTTGTTTTTTTTTTGGTTGCCCATATGAAAATCTTTTGTAACTCAAAGTCCTACAAGTTCATTCTGTAGGCTTGAAAGCGCAAAATCTCTCTGGGGTTTGGTTTCTGAGAAATTCTGGTTTTGAATTCTGGTGGGTTTCTGGTGTTGAATTCTGTTACCGGAAGATTTGACCTTTTTTTAATAAAAACCTTTATTTTTTAATTTTTTGGGCTCTTTTTGCAGATTGTTTTTAGGTTTGATTGTTAAAAAGATGGAGTCTGGTCCTAATGGTGAAGAACCCACATCATGGGAGGAGCTTTACAATATCAATCTCATGCCCTCGGAGTTGTGTCTCAAGTTTCGGAAAGAAATGCAGGGTATACGACTTGGTGTCAATTTGGAGGTACTTTTATTTTCCCTTGAAACCCTTTTGCCGCTAAGTGTTGATGTGTAATTCTACTGCCCAAAGTTTATTTGTTTGTTTGCCCTTTTTTTTACAGTGATTTCTGAATGTGCTATTTGCTAACCAAAATATGGAGGGAGCAATATGCTCAGAAGCTTTCTCTTCTCCATTCTAGTTATGTCTAGGGTGTCTGACAAACTGG
Organism: Artocarpus hirsutus; assembly: GCA_946598075.1. Lineage (NCBI taxonomy): Eukaryota > Viridiplantae > Streptophyta > Magnoliopsida > Rosales > Moraceae > Artocarpus > Artocarpus hirsutus. The sequence goes on along the minus strand of CAMOHE010048505.1, from coordinate 10,117 downwards.
TTTGAACCGAAAAAGTTGGTTGAAATACTATAGCTTGTGAGAGTTTTACAAAGTTGGTTAAAATACCAATTGGTTTGAACTAATGTGCCAAGCATCCTGCTCCCAGTTCCAATTAGCAAGAAAGTTACCTCATTTTTTTCTTCTCTTTTAGCTAATATAGTCCTAAGATGTTTATGGATTTTTACTTTTATTTTTTTCATTATTGCATTTTAGAAAAATTCTATGGTAGGATATGAAAAAGTATCTTACTAGTAGGACGCAATTCTGAACTATTAGTTCAAGAAGTTAAAAATAAACTTGATATAGATATGATGGTTCAGAACTATGTCCTATCATATTCTATCATAGAATTTTCCTGAAATTGCAATAGAATTTCATGAGATGGTATAACAGAACAGCTTGCCTGGGCAAAAGAAGATGGGAGTTTATCTACTATTCTAGTCCATGGTACAAGTTTGGAGCAGGGTAGTCAATTTCTGTGTCAGGTTTTTGGCTACAGCTTATTGTTTTAGATCAAATAATACTGTTGCCGTTGAGCCACTCGGGTTTTTCCTTCGTCTTGGATCTATGAATTGGACTCTTTAAGAGCTGAGGCACGTTTTTAGAAACTTTGATAGATGTATGTCCATTCTTAAATACGGTCTCTGATGTGATGCATTTGCCAAGCTTTAACTATCTTCAGCCATCGACCTCAGTTTATATTCACTGCTAATTGTTCGTTCATATCAACATATGTTTAAAGCTTGCTAAGTTGCAATTTGTTGAGATTGGTCTCTTTTGTTCAGTTCTATAATGCTCCCTGCAATGAGTATGCAGCAAAGCTTGTGTTGAAGCCATTGTCCCTTGATAAAAGGTGGAAGTTCATTTATGAGCCAATCCAACACGACGTCCGCATTCTTTCTAAAAAAATACCTGTAACCAAATATTTAAATCTCCAGGTATGATCCACCAAAACTTGATGATCTCTAAATGCTATCTTATTCTATCTCAATACCCTCGGTAATAAGATTTGACAACTGTTTAAATTGCCTGTTATTTACAGGTCGGAATAGGCCATAATTTTCACATGCATGCAACTGGTTGGAAATGGAAGCTTACTACATGTTTTGGTGGAGATGGTATTTCACGAATTCGGAATAAAATACGGCTTGGGTTGTGTCCTGGTGTGGATTTTCGGTTTGGGTGGAGGGCTGATTACATCCTTCCAGAAATCACGGGGTAAGTACCTCCATCTTGGATAAATTACCACTGTGTTGTATGAATTTACTAACAGAAGTGTTTATACCTCCTAGTGTCCACTTTTATCTTTGCTAGTCTATATACATATATACATCATCGCCTTACCAAGAATAGCTGGTGGTTGGAACTCTTGAGCTGACAGGGCTGTAGGCACTGGTGAACCATTGTTCAACATGAACTCCGGAAAGTTCCAAGCATCGCTCGATAGGGTTGAGGCTATTCTAACCCATTCAGATGCAGAGTGATTTATACAGGTCTGTGTGCCTATAAAAACTTTGATGAGAACACCTTTTTTTTTTTTTTTTTTTTTTTTTTTTTTTTTTTTTGTGTGCAAAAGACCAGTTTTGTCCAACTCAAAATTGTTACCAACTAGATTTTATATTTATTTCTTTTAGGGTGGGGGGGGGCAAAAAAAGATCCATCGGTTTAAGTCAATACTTCACTCCGTATTGCAGCAGATGAAAGCTAATGTGATAAATTCGATGTACTCACCATTCCTCAGAATGCAAGTACATTCGTCGGCAATGGCTTTGGTTGAATATTTTCTTTGAATGTAACCAAAATATTGCATGTAATTAGTTTCACTTATAATACCTGCAAAAGAAAAAGGAAAAAAATGCAGGTCCTCTGTAAATGCAGGAACTAATTGCCAAGTATATTCATTTTAAATTTTCTACATTTTAATCTTCCCTTGTCCGTTTGATTTACGTGATTTGCTTCTTTTGGCTGGACATACTTCGCTGTGGTAATTCTTATATTTAAGCATTCAAAGAACATATCACAATGTCGTATATGATGTGTTTCAATGTGCTTTTACTCCCAACAAACGACGATGTCTATATGGGATTTGATACTTTTGCATGTATGATAGGATTGATGATAAATGCCACCTTAACAAGTCTCTTGAACGGCTGTTTCAGAATGTAGTTCAAATCAATAATTTGAACCGAAGTTGGTTAAAAATTTAAATATTATGAGAGAATGGTTAAAAATTTAAATATTATGAGAGAAAACACAATAACAAAATTGATTTGAATTATATATTCCCAAACGTTCTGCATCAGTCAAGGATAGGGTTTGATTTTACCTTAGTGGTGCATGTGATGAGTGCTCTTTCAACCTTTGGTCATTTCAAATTTCATATTACATACATAACCTATTTGGGAACGTAGTTGAAATTATTTTTTGTGATTTTAACTAATTTTTAGTTTAATTTTTGTGAGAGAAAATATTATAACAATTTTAATTAGAATTATAAAATATAGTTTCAATTGTGTTTTTAAATGAAATTTTGTTTTATATTTTATTTTCAAGTAGTTTCTGCTTGTATATTATTATTTCGTTTTTCAAAATATGGGTTCATGTTATTCAAGGCAGTCAATCAAAGTTGTAGGCCTCAAAATCGATGATTGCCTTTGAGTCATCGAGTGGTGGAGCTGCGAGTGTGCAGGCCTTAGAATTTGAAAACTCTGAGGAGGGAATATTAATCCATTCGAGGATGTAAAGTTGGCCTTTTTCCCATGCAGCCGTTGCATCCTAACAACGGCTGAATTATTTACCACCTAACCTAGCTATATAAAAATTCAAAATCTCCCCTTACCCCTATCCAAAACCAAAACCAAAAACCAAAAACCATTCACAAACAACAATGGCTTCCTCCAAATCCAACCTCAGAAGCTCATTCTCCTTCCCAAACCTCCTCCTCTCCTGCCTCAACTTCACTCTCTTCATCCTCTCCGCGGCCTCCATAGCCCCGGTCATCCTCCTCCGAACCCCTCCGACCTCCATGGGAATGGCCTTCCTCATGGTCTCCGCCATCTCTCTTCTCTCCTCCTTCGTCGGCTTCTACTCTCAGCTCACTCACTTCTGCTTCATAACACACGTCTCCCTACTTCTCGCGTCTCTGGTCGGGCAATTGCTCGGCCTGATGGCCTTGTTCACCAAAGAGAACTCGACCCTCTCGTCGATCAAGCCAACCCGGGACCCCCGAGAGGCCAAGCTCTTGGCCAGGTTGGAGTGCGGGGTGTTGATGGCAATGCTTTTGCTTCAACTTGCGGTGTTCGTCTTGAGCTGCGCGGTGCATAGCTGCTGGGTGAAGGAGTACGAGGGGGTGGAGGCCGAGAGAGAGGCCGCGGCGAGGAGGAGGAGCCGGAGGATCGCCAAGGTTCAGGAGGAGTCTCTGGCCAATGCGGAGAAGATTGCGGAGGTTAAGGCTAAAGAGTTTGAGGAGAAGATGAAGAGCAAGTATGGGCATGTCCACTGGGTTAAAACTGACTTTGAAGGCTGATGAGGCAGTTTTGTATTGTTATGCACAACTTTTGAACTATTTGATTTTGGTTTATGACCATTTTTTATTTGGTTAGATTCTTGTTTGTTGTGTATGAAAATGGTCACTTCGGTTGTGCCCGCTTGTTTTGTAATGTGTTTTGCAGAGCTACAGTTTGTTTTATTTTATTCAATATGTGATTGCCTCTGTCCATATTGTTGACTTCTTGTTCTTGTAGTTGTTTCTTTCTTTGGACACTTTTTTTGAGGGCTTTTTTTTTTTGGGTACAAATCCATGGATGTAAAATTAGGATGAGCTTGAGATCAAGTGGGTGTGGGTTCAATTGGAGACGTCACATTCGTCATCATGATCTTCATTCTATGCAATATAAAAATATCTAGAAAAGTTTGTGATAAGGTAAGCAAATATTTCATCACAATTATATTCCTAGACTTCAAAAAAATATGATAAATCTCTGTCATACTGCATATCGTTTTTTTTTTTTTGGAATAATAGGGTGTTTTAGAAAAGTGATTTAAACCAAATTTGATTAAAAAAACTATATAATATATAAAAGTTTTATATTATAAGTTTATTTATTTTTTTAGTATAAGAGTTTTATAATATAACAATTAAAAATTTTGATTGAAACTAAGATTACAAAACACAATGTCTTTTCTCATACCTGGTGCATTTATTTTTTAAACATATGCCATTGAACCAAAGCTCTCACTTATACATGAGAACATAATATTTATAGTTTTACCTCACAGCTAAACTTTGATCTCGTTGTTATAATCACCATCACGCCACATGAGAGCTACGGGTGCACCGTCAGTCATACTGTCCCAACCCTTTTGGGCAAAATCCCAATTTTCAATTTGAGAAGGAAAAGGAAAAAGAAATTGAAAAGGAAAGTAAAACCACACCAAACCCGCCAGAAAATTAACAAGCTTTGAGTGCCTTAAAGGGTCAAAACTATTCCTCGATCCTTCCATAGCCAAAATCATCTTCCCCACATCGCGAAGAGAGAGACAACAATTTCAACCTCTACTCAAAACCCAAGTCGTCTTTTTTCTGCGATCAATCGCATAAGGCTCTACAACAACAACGGTGAGCTTGGTTCTTTCGTCAGAAAGTTTGGTAATTTTCTTATTCTTTTCTTTATTTTTCCTTTGTTTGTACGAAATCCATTCTATATTTTGAATTTTTGTCTGTTAACGAATAGTGTAAACAGCTGAAAAAGCTGCGATTTTTTTTATCAATATGTCGATTTGTTGCAATAATAATGGTATACTGTGGTCACTCGGAGCCAAATTCAAATTGACCTTCTGATTTCTTTGGTCTATTTATTATTATATTTTTTTTGCTTTTTTTTAAAAAAAATTTTAATCAAGTTGTTTTTTTTTTAATTGGTTTGGAAAAAAAAAATCAATTCTGATGCTTATGTTCGGACAGAAATAATTTAAAAAAAAAAAAAAGAAGGAAATAATTCTCTTATATAGCACTAAAAAATATATTTATTTTATAATGAATATTGATTTTAATTATTTTTTTATTCAAGTAATTGTAGTAATTACACGAGTTATTATTGTGTGTATTTTACGAGGCACTTGGCAGAAAAGAAAATGATAGTACTTTATTTATTCGGATATATGGATGGATACCTAACAAGGGGGGAAAAAAAGGAATGCAATTGTGAATTTAAGAATTATTTTTTAGGGTAAATTTGCTAATAATTTCATAACATAGTTTTTGTTTTGTTTTTGTTTTTGTTTTTGTTTTTTTTTTTTCTGTTTTTGTTTTTGTGTGTGTGGCTTAATGAAAATTTCATAACATAGTTGAAGGGGAAAGAAAGGTCAAAGGAGGTAAATTGGCTGTGTTTAAGATTCACATATTCTCTGAATGGTATGTGTGTTGATCCTTGCACCCACATGTTAGATTCACAAGTTAGTCACTCTCCCAACCAATCAAAAACGTGAAGACAAACCCATTATCAGGGAAAAAAAAAATCATCAAGACAAAAACCATTAACGTTGCTGGGCTGTCAACATTTTGGGTTATACATTTGCAATCAAGATTTGAGTTTCAACTCTTTTTCAATGTTGAAGATCCAGAAAAAACAGAGTTCCAGCTTAGATTTTGCCACGTCATCACCTCTTGGCCCACACCATTCTGGTGGGTCCCGCTCTGACATGTTGGGAATCAATTCAAAGCAGGCCCAAGAACAATTTGGTTCAGCCACTTCAAAGAGTCTTTCGACTCTCTTTAGAAATTTACTATAAACGTACATTGTTGCTTTTGTCTTACCCTTTATTTTCATGGTCCACAATCTGTTAATGAGGCCGTTATAACTGCCGTTATATCCATTTGTCCGAGTTGTCTGACATAATATATTTTTTTTCCCTCCTTCATTGTTCTAACCGCCAGCTACCCATCGGCAGGGATCAGAGGGGATTCACATGCTGGGCATTGCTTATCACACCATCATTTTTAGATAGGGGGACAGCCTTCTAGAAGAATTCTTCCTCTGGGAGAGATTCTGGAGGAAGAGTTTGGTCCAATGTCGATGATTGCGCTTCACAGACTTGAATTCCTTTGCCTTCCTTATGGCGGAGTCAAATCGCAGAGAAGATTTCAAAGAACTTATGCAGCATGGACCATGTGAGTTTCTGGTTTGTGTTCTTCCTTATAGGATTTTATTTTTATTTTATTTTATTTTGTTAAAGAGGAGAACTGAATTCTGGGTTTTCTTTTGTATTTTTTTTTCCGCATGATTTGCTCAAATGTATTTTAACAGGACAATGGAGTCAAAGTCTTTCAAGAAAAGGAAAGCGGAAGAGCTTTCAGTGCAGCTTTCATCAATATCATTACCTGTTCCTCAGCAAGAGTCATCATTAAGGGAGCCTAATCTGCAATTTGACCGGCTGCAACCACCAGAACTGGATTTAATCCATGAGAAAAAGCTTGAATTCGGACAATTTATTGTGCGAGAGGCGATGCTTGATGAAGAATACTGGGTAGGTTGTCATGTAACTTCTGGGGAAAAAAAAAAAAAAAAATCTTGACCATTGTTTGTTTTGGGGTGCAAGTTATTTGTGTTCACCAATTAACTGGTGGTGCTTGGTGTGCTTTTAATTTTGTGGCAGATGGCAGCATGGCTTCGAGCAGAAAGTCACTGGGAGGAGCGGTTAAATGAAAGGTGTGTGCGCTATATATTCCTCTAATATATTAAAATCTGCATTTTTATCTCTTCTATCTGTGTGTGTCTGGTCTTGGTCGATTAGAATATACTACTGCAAATAAATGAGGAGCATATAGATTACCGTTACAGGTAGGTCCATCTAAGAGGTGTTTATCATTTGAAGACACTTGCATGTAGGGGAAAAGAACCTCTCAGTTTAGAGAAAAGTAAAAATCATACATAAAGAAAAATAAAGCATAAACATCTAGTGGGCTCAAATAATTATATTTATGCAATTAATTGGAGGGTTGGCAAAGCTAATTCTAGCTTATGCCTTATTAACACAGATATGTTGATGATCACAAAAGGAAATTTGCAGAGCAGGTAGGAATTGCGTCATTCCCTCTTGTTGTTCAGTCTATTTAGCTGAAATGTTTAACTGTACATTATTATTGATGTACTTGTCTGTTGGTGTAGGAGTTCAATGCCATTAAAAAGCGAAGCGAATTGATAAATGGGCAAAAGTGCACATGCATTGTCACGGTATGACAGTTAATTTTGATTTTTCCTTGAATCCTCCTTTACATTTCATCCAAAGCTCTTAAGAAGTCAAAAACTTTTAAAAGTTTATATTATTGTGATGGTGAGGAAATGAGGCCCTTTGTATAAGTATGTTCCATTCAAGTCCTCACTCTAAGTATTTTGGTATCAAATTATTAGGTGAAAAAGGAAAAAAAGAATGTGAATTGCACTGTATTGAAAAGCGTCGTTGGAACTCTTGACTTGAGCATCTGGTACTTGCTTCATGGAGAGACCTTTCCTGGGGTACAGTGCTATAAAACTCCTTGTTCACCTGTTCTTTAGTCTGTTGAAGTTAAGTTCTTCTCTAATGGTTCTGAAACAAGTTATTACTTTTACAGGAACAAGTGAAAGCTCCACTCTTCTGCAGCATTAACAGAACATCCGAAAATAGATATGGTTATGTTGCAAACTTGTGTGTTGCCAAATCAGCACGTCGCCAGGGGATTGCTAGTAATATGTTGCATTTTGCTGTTGAATCAGCTACATCAGATGGTAAGATGGAAGTTTAGCCAAACTCCATTCTCTTTTTGAGTCCTTCAGTATGACCAGTTAAATCTGGTCGAGTTGCGCAACACTTTTTCAGGCATGGAGTTGATGACGGTACACAAAGATTTGGACCATTGAAATATTTCGTTGTTGGGTCTCACCTGTTAAAAGTAGCTTAAATTTCAATGGCCCAAGGTAATTTATCCATCATCTGACTCATGATAATTGTGTGTGCGGTATGACCTGAGCCGTAGAGTAGTTCTGGCCTTCTATTTTTCAGGATCATCCAAATGGCCTATAGAAGAACAGGGATGGATTAAGCAGAAGAGCTTATCTGGTTATATGTGTTCATGCAACAGGTGTTGAACAGGTATATGTCCACGTCCATAGACACAACAGAGCTGCTCAGGAGCTGTATCAGAAGATGGGGTTCGAGGTAAACATTGTAATTCTTATTCATTCTATTCTGGCTTAAATTTGTGGTCTTGTTTTTATATATTACACAAGGAGATCTGATGTGGATTCACTCTTATCAGATCGTCGAAATGGCGAGCTCTCAATTGTTGGAGGAGCAAACGATCTTGCTTTGTTTGCGGATGTGAAATTTAGCCCGCTCAACTCGAATTCATTTTTGGTATTAAAAACAGATTGCACAATACTTGATTAGAGACAACTCAAATTTAGGAGGTGAAATCCCCATACACTTGATCTTGTAAGAAAGAAGGAAAAAATGAAAGATCATTTTAGTGATTACTTTACATCAAGAGCCCTTGTTCAAGACACTTTGAATGATATTTGTACATCAAAGACATATTCTTGGAAAAATGATGAAGGTAAATAATATGTTAGTATTCGTGACACGGAATTCCTTTAATTGAACTCAAACATAATGCAACGCGTTTCATTTCCAGCCAAAAGTGAAAAGAACATTAGGTAGACAGCAATTTGTTGTATAAATATAAAACAAACCCATTACTCCATGTTGCAATGAAATACCTTTGGCATATATGTTTGCTATAGAAAATCTAGTTAGAGAAATATTTGTTGTCCATTCTTCATCTCATTGAAAATTTACCAAAAAGCAAAAGACGAACCAATTAATTTATATACAAATATAAACACCTGATCAATGAAGAGGAGTTGAAACACACGAAGCAAATTTTTGTTTTTTTGTTTTTGTTTTTCGGTACAAACATACAAAGCACACTTGCAAGTACAATGCATTACCAAATATATGTAGAAAAGAGCCAATTCACTCAGGTAGCGTAATGAAATTTGACAAAAGGGAGGATGTGAAAGATGTGAGCAACAGTGCATAATCACCAAGGACTTTGAGGGCTAAAGATGCTGTTTCCAAATGTCGACTGGTACATTTGTGCAAACAACGGAAACTGGTGCATTGCAAAGATACTCACAGGGCAAAAGGCCAGCAAAATATTTGGTAAAAATATCCATTTTAGTCTTCTGCGGAGCACAAGGAAAAGTGTTGCAGCAAATGCTATCATCATGGTGGCTATAGACAAGATTAAAGCAGCCAGACCTAATACCAGTTTCTTTGGCAACAAGTTATTGATGGCTTCTTCAGCATAACGTGCAGTAAGGATCGAGAAAAACATCAAAAGGAATGTCACGGATGAAAACAGAGCAAAAACAACGATCAAGGGCGAAGCTATACATGGACCAGAATGAGTGGTCGCCCTATAAACTTTTTTTTTTCCCTTTTAATATTGTATGTAAAATTTTATAAAAATCGTATTTGGTCTCCCTCCCATAAAATTATATTCCTCCTACTGAAATTATGTTCGTTCTCTTAAAGTTCTATATCTTCTTCATTTAATTTTTCTTGACAATATTAATATACATTATATTCCTCTTAACTAATTTTTATGGCTCTAAACCTGTCAAGGATTAGCGTGTTTCTAAAAATAAATAAATAAATAAATAATCGCTTTCAACACATACTCAATTTATTTTGCATCAAAGATATAGAAAGTAAGAAATGATTTTCTTTTTACTGTTAATAAGGCATTCACTTTCAAAATCAGTTTTGAGAGTTTTGAGGGTTCCAAATAATACAAGGAATGAGAAATTTAAAGATAGTCAATCCTGCCATTGCTCCTAGTATTATTTCCCGTCAAAAGAAATAGTTAAGTAGTGCAGAAGTTATAACTGCTTATTAAAATTAGAGGGAAAATAACTTTCAAAATATCAGCAAAATAGATTGAATACTTTTATTAACTAGTAAAATAGGATCCCACACTATTACAAGTAGAGTCTCTTCAATCAGAAAGGAATTGGCATGCTTATCAAATGAAGAACCCACTTATTTGTAGCCCATTAAAAAGCCAAAAAAAAAAAAA
>CAMOHE010048504.1:0-11677 GCA_946598075.1 Artocarpus hirsutus | reverse complement strand
GGTTCTTATTTCCTTCTCGAGTACCAATTGAGAGCTCAATTGGTACTCGAGAAGGAAATAAGAACCTCTTAAGGAAGGTTTGAGGTTCGAACCCGAGGGACGCGAAAGAAAAACCCTGAAGGGCCAAAGGGCCCCAGAGGGGACAGTACGGATGCATGGGCGGCACGGGGATGGTTTACCAATAAGAGCCATAAGTCTAGGGGCCCCGCAAGGTGGGTCCTATGAAGGCTTGAGGGAGTACGCCCGGGCCGAATGCCACACATGTGGTCTACCTTCGAAGAAAGAAACTCCAACAACACTATATGAAGATAACGCTACTTGCATAGCTCAGTTAAAACAAGGATACATTAAAAGAGACAGAACAAAACACATTTTGCCAAAAATTTTTTTCACCCATGATCTTGACAAAAATGGCGATATCGATGTTCAACAAATTCGTTCAACAGATAATCTGGTAGATTTATTCACAAAGGCATTGCCGATTGTAATATTTGAAAGATTGGTGCATAATATTGGAATGCGTCAGTTTAGAGATCTCAAGTGATGTTCCCATGAGGGGGGAGGAAATACGCGCTGTACTCTTTTTTCTTTGATTTAGGTTTTGTCCCATTGGGTTTTCCTAATAAGGTTTTTAATGAGGCAGCTTCTTTTAGCATATTATACAAGAATGATGTACTCTTTTTCTTTCACTAGGATTTTTTCCACAGGTTTTTTTAGTAAGGTTTTAATGAGGCATATTTTTTATGATGGACATCCAAGGGGGAGTGTTATGAATATAGTTTATGATAGATATTCAGAACCCCCAAAGTCTTCAAGTCTCATAACCCCCAAAGCTTCTTAAATTCTATAACCTCTATTTGTTACAATTTATTTATAGTTATTTTCTCTATTCACAATACCATTAAACCTTTTATAACCTATGAGCATCTTTAGTCTATAAATAGAGGCTTTGAGAGGCATGTACCAACGAGAAAAAGAAATAGATATCATTCTCTCATTCTCTTACGTTTTTCTCTACTTTCAAACTATATTCTCTTCTTTTGTCTTCTTTATTTTACAATAGTTGTGTCATACTACCATTTATATTATTTTTTTTAAAATAATCAATTCAAGTTATTTAAGTTTTTTTTTATCAATTTAAATAGACAAACTCTAACACTCTCAACTCTTTCTTCCTATTTTTCTTTGATCTATCATAATATTTTTTAATAGCATAATAAGATTCAAACATAAATAGAATTTATAAAAAGTGAGTTCTAAAACATGGCATCTATGAAAACTCTCTTTCTTCAATTTGTTTGTTTCTTTTATTATTTATATTGTTATTTATTTATGTGTTTATTTATTCCTTCTTTCTTTCTTCATTTCTTTTTTCACACCACAACATTTAAGACGTCCCCAACTCCTACCACCCAAAAGGAAAAGAATTAAAAAAACAGAGAAATTGTAAAAGTAATTAACTCTCTGTGTAACGACACCACCAAAAATATCATATTAAAACAATCTATATTTTTTTTTTGTCATGTGATAGTTTTGTATTATGTTATCGTGCATCAAATATGTGGGTAGCAATACGACACAAGCCACCTTGAGCCATCCTGCCCTAAGGGGCTCCTCTAATTTTCTCCACAATTATTTTCTTGTTTTTAGTTTTTTTAAGTTTGCCTTCAGAAAGTACTACAAAAAAACTAGATTTAAAGTTACAACAATTTTAACAAACTTTTAGTCATAGAAATATTATGACTAATATGTATTTAGTCATAAATTTTAGTTTAATTTTTATTATGACTAAAACTTTTAGCTATAGAGTTTTTACTTATGGAAACGTTTTGTGTAAGAGGAAAAAAAAAGGAAAAAAAGATTTATTCACGCTAATTTATATGTAAAGAAATAAGGGAAACTCCAAAATAAGAAGCTTCCAAAAAGAGTTGAAAGAAGTCTGTGCCTCCATTACATGAAAAAATGATCAATATGTACAAGGACAAAGTGCATTTGATAAGAACCTACGTATTTGATATTACCTTACTGTAGTTTGCATTGTTTAACTTCCTAGTTTAAAATGACACGAGAAAAGTTGTATGATTTTCACTTATAAATTTTATTTTCTGGTTATGTAGAACCGCAATGGAAAGATTGAATCAACGGTAAACATTATGCAACGTTTAAAAGCCTATGAACAAGAAATTAATTATTTTTCTTTCATGACTAGCAAAAAATAGTTTACATTTCGTAATCAATAAACTACAGATTAAAAGCAAAAATAGGACATGAAAACCATAGGAAAAAAAAAAAAGGAACATTTTTCAAAAAAGTCTAAGATGTCAACTATCAACTATGTATGCAAAAATTATTCCAAAGTTTTTTAAGGAAGTTTTGATGGGAGGAAGAACATACTTTTAGTTATATATATATTCACACAAATTATTACGTACATACCTACGCCAAAATGAAAGTACAAGGGACCAAGATTACGAAGGACTCCCGTGGTCTCCATAATTTACTCTCTATCAAATACATGATCTTTACTTTCTTATTTTTATTTTTATTTTCGAACAGGCAAAAGGCAAACTAACAAATATCTCTACTATTTTTCCCTCCAAAATCCAACTTTAAGGCCATTGAGAGCCACGGTTTAAATAGTAACTTGCAGTTCAAATTATTATTTTAACAATATTTTATCGTCATAGTTTTCTTTTTAGTTGAAACTGTCAGCTTCCCAAATTCAATTTATTTTCCAAATCATCTTTTATTTTCAAAATAAAATCTTTTTATTTTTGTTTTATTTTGCATGTTCTTTGCTGCTGAATTTTTCCATCATTTGCGTTGTTTCCGTCATTATTTAAGGATGGGCCTATATGTCAACTCTTTTAATTGCTCTGAGAAAAATATGTCTTCTTTGTGACTTTTCTTCCAGATAATGGTGGACAAACGCGGCTCACGCGTCAATGTCTTCCACACAAAGACTTTGATATCTCCATTTGCCACAACCATTGTCAATCATCTGTTTTTCTTTTGTTCCTGTGACCTTTAAACTCTAAAACCCGTTTGAATTCGATAGTGTTTTCATTTCAACACCAGTTTCACTCAATCAAGTCATGGCAGAACTAATCCTGTCTCCTATTGCTGATCAAATCCTTGGGGGTTTGGGATCTGCTACTGTCAAAGAGATTGCATTGCTTTGGGGGCTCAGGGGAGATCTTGATCGGCTTGAAGAAACCATTTCAACCATCAAAGCTGTGCTTCTTGATGCTGAGGAGAAGCAAGTCAACAGCCACCAAGTCAGAAACTGGCTCCACAGGCTTGGAGGTGCAGTTGAAGAGGCCGACATCCTGATGGACGAGTTCAACATCGAAGCTTTGCGACGACGGGTTATGGATGGAAATAAAATGGCGAAGCAGGTATGCACTTTCTTCTCTGCCTCAAACCAGCTTGCTTTTCGGCATAAGATGGGTCATAGGATAAGGAAAATTAGGAAGAAACTAGATGCCATTTCCAACGACAAAAACTTCCAGTTACAAGTTCGTCACGAAGAAAATCAGGTGATCTCTAGAGGGGGGAGAGAGACTCACTCATTTGTCCGCCAAGAAGAGGTTATTGGTAGGGACAAGGATAGAGAGAAAATTGTAAAGCTTTTGTTGGAGCAAGGAGAATCAGAAGAGAATGTCTCCTTCATTCCCATCGTAGGCATGGGAGGGTTAGGAAAAACCACACTAGCTCAAAGTGCTTTCAATGCGCAGATGGTTCAATGGCATTTTCAGCCAAAGCTTTGGGTGTGTGTTTCTGATAATTTTGACTTGAAATTAATTGTTCAACAAATTATCAAGTCTGCAACTAATAATAACAACTTGGGAGGTATGGATTCCTTGGATCAATTGCAAAAAGAGCTTCACAAGGTACTTAATGGAAAACGGTATCTCCTTGTGCTGGATGATGTGTGGGAGGAAAAAAGCGAAAATTGGTCAAAATTGAAAGACTTGTTATTAAGTACTGGATCAAATGGGAGCAGAATTGTAGTAACTACTCGTAGTAAAGTGGTAGCTGAGATTACAGGATCGGTCCAGCCAAACCAATTAGGGATCTTAGATGATGAAAAATCTTGGTCTCTATTTGAAAAAATGGCTTTTAAACAAAAAGAAGGGCAGAGAAATTCGAGGATTGAGGATATTGGAAGGCAGATTGTGCAACAGTGCGGGGGAGTTCCTCTTGCGATAAGAGTGATAGGCAGTTTGTTATCTTCCAAAAATTCAGAGTCAGAGTGGTCGTCCTTTTATAAGGAGTTTTTAGGGATATCACAGCAAAAAAAAGATTACATTTTACCGACTCTTAAATTGAGTTATGATCGGCTCACTTCACGTTTGAAACGTTGTTTTGCCTATTGTAGATTGTTTCCTAAAGATTATAGGATCAATGTTCAAACATTAGTGAAGCTTTGGATGGCGCAAGGGCTTCTCAAGTTACAAGATCCAAGCGATGATCTATGTCTAGAGGACGTAGGCTACGAATATTTTGTGGCATTACTAGAAAGGTCATTCTTTCAAGAAGTTGAAATAGATGAATTTGGCACAATAAAGACATGCAAGATGCACGATCTCATGCATGATCTTGCCAATAAAGTAGCAGGAGCAGAATGCACAATTGTAAGTTTGAACTTTGGAGGAAATATCTACAAGGATACTCGTCATGTTTCCTTTGATTTTAATATTCAGTCGCTTAAGAAAATCTCTACTTCATTGGTTGAAGCTCGTAAGATTCGAACATTTCTTTTGCTTTGTCAATGGGGTAGGCTTGAGGAATGTGAAAAGTCAACTTTGGATGCAATAATATCTAGTTTGAGGTTGATTCGCATATTAGATTTAAATAATTTAGAGTTTACAATACTACCAAAGTCCATTGGCGGATTGAAGCATTTGAGATACCTAGATCTTTCCTACAATTCAGAGATCAAGATGCTACCGAATTCGATTATCAGTCTGCTGAATTTGCAAACACTACGACTGAATTATTGCAGAAGCCTCCAAGAGTTGCCTAGAGACTTGAAGAAGCTAGTCAATCTCAGACATCTTGAAATTGATGGGTGCCATGGATTGACTCACATGCCACCTGGATTGAGTCAGTTGACTGAGCTTCAGACTTTGTCAAAGTACATACTGATTCCTGAGAGCAGCAGTTCTATCAAGAGACGTGGTGGGGAGCTAACAGAATTGATGGGATTGAACAGCTTGAGAGGAGAATTGGAGATTTTGAATTTGAGACATGGGAATGATGTGGAAAGAGAATATGGGATTGCAAATTTGAAGGGAAAACAATATCTTCGATCCCTAAAATTGAATTGGATTGATGATAGAATAGAGGCCTCTGCTGGTTATGAACTGGCGCTGGAAGCCCTCCAGCCACACCCCAATATTCAAGAATTGGCTTTAGAAAGTTACAGGGGTGTCAAGATTCCAAGTTGGGTTTCTTCGCTTACAAATCTAGTGAAGTTGACGTTAATTAATTGTGACAAATGCCAGCATTTGGTGCCACTGAATCAATTACACCGTCTTAAGAAGCTAGTATTGATTGGCTTGCCATGTTTGGAGTACATTGATGGTGAGGAAGACTTGTTGCTTTCATCAGAAACGACAACAACAGTACTGCCGTCTCTACGAGAACTTCGGTTGGACAATTTGCCAAATCTAAAGGGATGGTGGAGAGAGGTAGTAAGTGGGGAATTGTTGTTGCCTTGTTTTCCTATTTCTCTTTCTCTATTATATATGCAGGATTGTCCTCAGCTGAGTTACATGCCGCTTTACCCACATTTAGAAGAAAGGCTAGTGCTATGGAATACAAGGTTGAAGCCATTCCAACAGACAATAGAGAGGTGCTATAAAGGAATAGGAATCCCAACATCATCATCAAATAATAAGAATAATAATTCCCTGTTGTCTCCTCTCTCCAAATTGAAATCTTTACATCTTTATAATATTGAAGAGGATCTACAATGTCTTCCCGACTGGTTCAAGAGCCTTAGTTGTCTCAAAAGGCTGGTGATTTGGAATTGCTCGAAATTAAAGGATCTGAGTCCGGGTATTCAACATCTCACCTCACTTGCAGTATTGGAGATTAGCCATTGCTCAGAGTTAGATGAGATGAAGATGATGATGGTGAATAGTGGAAGACAAGTACTCCGCTTTCTGTCGCTTTATGGTTTACCAAAATTGGCGTCTCTTCCTGAGAGCATTCAACACCTTACCACTCTCCAACACCTTTGGCTTTCTGATTGCCAGAGTTTGGAGACTATTCCAGAGTGGATCGACAACCTCATTTCACTCAAATCACTTGAATTACATAATTGCCCTGAATTGAAAGCATTACCTCAAGGAATACGAAGCCTCACTTGTTTGGAATCACTGAAGATCAAAGACTGTCCCATAATATTGAAGAGATGCCAAAGGGAAATAGGCGAGGATTGGCCTAAGATTGCTCATATCCAACACCTGACCTTTTAACCGGATCCCAACCATCAGGAGAAGGATAATGATAAGGTAGAAAACTCATATTCTTGTTCTGTCTTTTTTAGAGAAGTTTTCTTTTTCCAAAGACATTCTAACTCAACGAAGCTTGATATTGCCGCAAACAAGTCTTGCCAAAAGGAAATCACGCAACATTTTTAAAAGATTTGGGCTATGCGTTACTGGTACAGGGTCTGGAACAAGTCACGTATGAAGAGGTAATTACACACTAATTTATCATATCTTCTTTTTCCTATTATAAATTTATTCAATTTCTTCAGTAATTTTTAGCTAAATTTAAAATCTCGTTTCTCTGGAAATGACCATCATCATTGCATCTAATGCCAAAGAATATAAAGAACAGAGTTTCCTAAATTTAAAACTGCATTTAATATTTAGAATAAAGAGACAAACTATTAACAAATTTTCTCGGTTCGGGCTGTGAGTGGGACTTTTTTTCTGATATGTCGAAACCTGAATTTAATGAATGGACTAAAGAAATATCATTCCTCTGTTTCTTCTGATAAATATGTCATTGCTTCTGACTGAGAACTAAGCCATTTCTAATCAAAATTGATATTTTTAATTTGGTTTTGTACTTTTGGATCTGTTTGCAGAGGAAGCATACAACTTAGAGCTAAAATTATTTGGCTTGTTCCAAACTTGGTCTATTTTACTTTAACACAAAGCAATGTGATATTATTTCTGGTTGCTTTATTAATGGCATTCAGCGTTGCATTTGGGTTCAGTTTTCTGCAAAGAATGCTTTGGCTCTTGAGGCACGCAAGTCAATTGTCAAATATCCTTTACGCATTCTTTCCTTGGTAATGATATGTCAATGCTATTCACAATTCCTTCATCATGGCTTAATTCACCTTTTTTAATCACTTTATTTCTCTCATATGTGCAGAAGAAGAGAGAAGCTTGACTCTTAAATTATGGAGGGGGCTAATATGCCCTAGGCTGTGGCAATAACAGGCAGACATTGAGATATCAAAAGACAAACATTGTTGTTTGTTCTTAAATTGGCTTACATTCTAAAGTTGGGTTGCGGGTGATCATTTTCTGTGCAAGTCAGTGTCAATTCTTGATTAAGTGGTGTTTCATCCATGATTAAGTTTGTGATAGTATTTCTGTTTGCTTTATTAATGAAGTTGAGAGTTACATTAAGGTTCAATTTTCTGAAGAGAAGGTCAAGAATGCTCTAGTTTAGCAGTTTTCGTGGCACACAAGTCAATTGTAAAATGCCCTTTACACGTTCTTTCATTGGTAAGGAAAAGTGTATTGTGATATTATCATGGTTTTATTCACTTGTTTTTATATGTGATGTTTTGTTTGTTATTTTCTTTTATTTTATTTTTTCATTTGTGCAGAAAAAGAGGGAAGCTTGACTCTTATCCTAAATTTATCATATCCCAAACATTGTTGTTTGTTCTTAAATTGGCTTACATTCCAAAGTTTGGGTTGTGGGTGATCATCTGCTGTGCAAGTCAAGTGTCGATCCTTGATCAAGTGGTGTTTTGTTTGAAATACAAAGTCTCAGTCGTTTGAAAATGCTAGTCGATTTGGGATTGACTCATCTTGTTGAAGAGAAGCCAAAGGCAATAAGGTGAGGATTGGCCTAAGCCTGCTCATATCCTACGGCTGGACATTTCCCCAGATCCCAACAAGAAAGATAATGATCAGGTAGAAAACTCAAAATCAAACTCAATTTTTACAAGCTAGCAATATTGTTATTGGCCTTGTCTATTGTCCTTGTTTTCAGAAATTAGTTTTCTTATCCCAAAAAATTAAGATTATATAACTCAACATAGTATTGCAGAAGACATTGGATGAGCAAAAGACAAGTTTGACAAAATATATGACACAATCAATAATTTTGGCCAATGAAATAGTTCTGGAACAAGTCATCAGCAATAAGAGGTAAGTATACAATTAGCCTGGTTCTACAATTAAAGAGCTTTAACTATTCCATATTAATTGTTCTTTGACATGATACCTTAACAATTAAAATTTAGGACGTATTTATAAAGACGGGACCAAATAAGAAACTTACTTACTCAAGCTACTTCTCTATTCAGGTTGATAGCGGGACTCTTTTGCTGATATGAAGACCATTGACTTTTGGGAATTCTCCATTTTAATCCCATGTTGCAAAACATGATTTTACTAGTGTGTGGACTAAAGCAAGATGATTCTTCTTGTAGTTATCCTCTGCTTCTTCAGGTACATTATACGTCTGGTTCTGATTTTGACAACTAAGCCATTTCCATTAAAATGGAATGTCTTATTTGGCTTTGTATATTTATGTTGGTTTTCATAGTCATAGTAAGATGGATGACTGCTGCTAAATACATGATGCTTCTCTGTCTCCCAATATGAACAGAACACCTGAGAGGCTATATATGTCGGGCTTGTTCCGAGATCACAAGTTTTCGATTAAATCATGCCAGCTGAAAAGAAACTTATCCGCATCAGAGCTTCGGATCCAGATTTCAAGATTGGTCCAAAAACTGGTTGAATTTTTTCTTTGCTTTGTTCTTGAGATTTCTTTTTCATTTATCGGGTTATGAAGTAAAGATTAATGAATATTTCCAACATTTTGTTCTCAATTCATATAATGGAAATTTCATATTTCCAATGTTTATAGTTTCTTTGCAGATACTACAAGGTCTCAGAATTGTCCCAAGCATCATATTTTGGTCCAATATGCAACAAAAAATGCTTCTTAATGCTATAGTTTTCCAGGAAAACACGCCAATTATGTGGTATTCATTGGTTAAAAAATGCCAATTCCGTTAATATTTTAGTGTCATCTACTTTCTTGAATGATTTGTTAGTTTAATGAATCTTTTTAATTTCTTTTTTAATTTCTTCTTAGGAGAAGCGAGAACTGCTGAATGGAACACGGTGTAAGAGCTACGTACGACATACTCTCAAAATGTTTCTGCATCTGAACACGGTCTCCATAGCAGTTCTGCATAGAGAGAGAGGGTCCTATTGGTAGCGTTCACTTGGTATACTTGCCCAAAATTAGTGTGCAAAGTTAATGCGATGCGGAGCCTAAAAGCTTTAGTGTAGAATAATTTTAGAGAAAATTTTGAGATTTTGTTGCCTTAGAATAGAAGAATTTCAACGCCTACTGTTCCTGACCCCAAAGCTTTGAGGACAATGTCAACCTACAACACAAATCCTCCCTTAAAAAAATAAATAAAAAACATTTGAGTTTTATTTTTGTTAAATAGTGATTAAGGATCGTTTGTGGTATTATTGTTAAATCGATGTTCAGCCTCCGTGTGTGTGTATATATAACTGTAGAGGTCAATTTTTATTCCCGTAGAAGAATTTAATTCCCCAACCATATTATTTTATATATTCAGTTATTTTTGTGACTACAAAAATTATTTGGTTTGTTTTTGCGTCGACTAAAAAGAAAAGGTACTTGATACAAAGGTAAAGAATATCAAATAAAATAATACCTCAATCGGATTATGCAACCATGTAACAATACTTTCAAATTATTTAGTACATCAGAAAAAAAAAAAAAAAAAGAAGTAGCAAATTATTACATTTGATTCTAACATTTGAATACACTAATTCTCACAGTAATTACGGGATAGAGTACAAAAAAAAAAAAAAAAATAGCAATGCATGTTACAAAAATAGTACTAACCCAAATCCCTCCTTATTGGTCCAAAAACTTTAATAGTCCAAAAACTATGCTATGCAGCTAGAATATTACGTTGGATGAATGGTTGACGTTCAAGGATGATGCAGTACTACTGTTAGAGTAATTTATTTATTTTTTTTTATGAAATTGTTAGTAGCTTACTAAAAAATCCTCTCAACAGTTATGAGAAGAAGCAAAGGATATGTGAAAAGAATATATATGGGACCAAAGTCAACAGCCTTATTTATCAATGATTACATCCTAAGATGACCTTGACAAGTTATACATTAAAGTCATGAGTTTTTATTATAAACAAACAATAACAAACTAAAAATTACAAGTTTCTTTCTGGGGAATTATATATATATATATATACATATATATATTTTGGCTCAGTCTTGGAGACCAAGAAAGTGGAAAGAAATTCGCAAGAGTCGTGTCTTGTGAAAAGAGAACCAAAAATTGATTAATACGTGAAATAGGCATGATCAAATGGCGAGTTTGAAGGAACAGTCTATTAAGATTTACTGGTAAAATTCGACCAAAAACAACAACATAATGCAAATCCAATCTCGTCCCACCAAGGTACATCTTATTTCTTTTCAACTGATTCTTTATTGTGTTTGTTCTCTCTCTCCGATTTCTTTGGTAATTCATCTTCTTGCCCAACTAGCAGTACTTTGATTATCTCTCTCAAGACCACATTTTTTCCTTGTTCAATTCTCCCTTTTTTAAGACATTTTCTTGCATCTTCCTTTGTTATCTTCATCTTTCTTGAAAGTGCTGTAGCTGAATTTCTTGTTCTTGCCCATCTTCCTTGTCTAATCAGAACTTTATTTTGATTTGTTTTTCTCTCATTTTGTCCAAGTCATTGTACTCAATGAGGGGAAAAAAAAAAAAAAAAGAGAGAGTCGAATGAATTAAATAAAATGTGTTAAGTGGTCACCATGTAAATTTCTTTTCAAGTTTTCTCTTCTTAAACAGTATTTCTATACCATCTTGAGTTCTTATTGTTATCACATTTGACTTTCTTGTTAAAAATACCTAGTTGTTTCACAATTGTCACAGGTACAACAACCAAGCATCCCAACCGAAACAACAACAACAACAACGATAACGGCGAGTCAATTCATGAGAAGACTCTTTGAAATTCTTTTCCCTTTACACCTAATCTTGATCACTGCCCTGGTAATTTTCCTAACCATGCAAGGCCTCCGCTCTGGCCACTTCCATCCGACCAAATGGTATCTCCACCACTTCTCACCTCCACAGCCTGCGCCATTGTTCTTTCTTGACTGCTCTACGGCTGCTGGGCCAGTCCCTGATTCGAATTCGCTACTTGGATTTTGGAAATCTCCTCTTCTGCTTCACTTCCTCCCAAAGCTACTTCCTTGGTTTTATTGTCAATGCTTGTGAGTTTTCTTTACTCTTCTTATTGGTGATTGGAATCGGAAGAGCGAGGGGTTTAGGGACCAAGTTTGAGGCCTTGTTCATCTCAATAATCCTGCCAAGTCTG